>CAJQUW010009655.1:0-79160 GCA_907163375.1 Prostheceraeus crozeri
TGCTGACTCTAGCCCTGTTCATAGATGGTTACAATCTGTAATAAACAAAGCCAATAATGTCAAGATTCGCGCATTCGCTTGAAGTGTTGTTGATAAAGGCGTCGGCCCTCAGTGTGATTTCAATTTATCATTTTGTTGAGGGAAAAAAAAAATTATGAATTCAAGTATGTTTGGGTCAAGTCGAGTGGTAATAAAGCGGCCCGGTCGTTACCAGAGATCGCTCATTAGCTAATGACAATATGCGCCCTCAATGAGGCATTCACTAACGAATTTTCGTTCCAGAGATCGCTCTACTTAATGATGCCTCCAATGAGGCATCATCTAAAATTCGTTCAGAAGAACGTATCACAAAAGGCATCATAAACACATTGGATCTAGTGACAGCATCAGGCTTTGTCTTTAGAGCATCACTATTTCCTTGTGTATCGTTCAACAAAGGTTTTGCAATGGCGAATGTGACCGTGAAAGTTGGTGTTTGATTATCACTCGTCAAGATGCATACAGAGAAAGATATTCTCATTTAGAGAGTTTAGGCCATCTGTTCGAAGAAGAGACAATACGCTCTGTTTTACCGGTTTTCAATGGCGTAGAAAAATGACCAAAATTGGGGCCTTAGGTGATCTACAACCCTTCATAAATCAGAACTATGAAAATACAACGTTGCCAAGGAAGCGATTGTCCACTAATTAGACAAGTCATTTTTATTGCAATGAAATTCTTTGATGGTCCATGGGTCTTCATTTCGAAACTAAGCTGAGCAGTATGGAGTTGGGATTGGGCACCTTGTTTCTCGAGTTATTCAATCAGTGACAAAAGCTATCCAACAAGCCATAGCAAAAGATCTCATCAAATTACCAACGACCCAATGGTTGAGTGCAGAACTTTTATCCAACGAGTGTCCATGACATTGATATAGCGGGATTCCCAAACTTCATTGGCTGTGTAGATGGATGCTCTCATATAACCCATCAAACGTCTCTACAGTTAACGAACATGTCTATGTTTTTGCCGGAAGGGATATCACTCTATTAATGCCTTATGTTTGTAGTGCAGGCTCTGGACCTCCGCTTCACATTTTGTCGATGCGAGTTTTCCTGGAGCCACTCAGGATGCTTGCGGTGTGTATCGGAATCCCAACTTTGAAGGAAGCAAGCTTTCATAGTGACCATCACATTCTCTCAGGTGGTACCTCATTGGATTACAGCGGATACGGGCTCTCCAATGATTTTACTCACTTCCTGTTCCCCATCCCGCCTTCTGGTGGACCACTTCTACACTCAACTTACAACCGGGCACATCGGAGAACTCGAAATTGTGTCGGAACGATCGTTCCGGTGTCCCTGAAAAGCCGTTTTTTCGCTGCATCCAGACAAAGAGCGGTGGCCCTCTCCGTTCTGTACCCAATCAAGAAGTGCAAACTTCATAAAATGCTGTCTCTCTTTAGTTGCACAATTTGGCGAGTTTTAAAATGCGACTTACCCACTTACTGATCCTCTAACCAAACTGTTAATGTAACATTTATATGGAGGAATCCGAACAACCATCCGAAGATGCACATGTCCACCTGCAGTGCGGAACCCATGTCATCTCACTTTTTTAATGTTGGTAACTTGTTGTCCATTGTTTTTTTTTCAAATTACATGTACTAATAATTAATGAGAACGTGAACTTTTGGATTTCTTTATATGTAATTGCAAAAGGGGTTACATTCCCATGCTACATTGTATAAAAAGAAAACTTCAAACTTATAATTAATGATCTTATATAATCAATTTAAGTAACGGTATGTATAGAAAAATGGTAAATGTAATAGATTAATTATACCGGTAGTTATTCGGTATAAGCAACAAGTCGATTGCCGAGATTGCCGATTCATGATGTAAAATGCACTGAAAATCAGTGTGGTAACGTACATGCATCCAAGTAGCTATATAGGCCTACTTGGAAATGGGCAGAAACCTTTTACTGGGTAAGCATAAGAATGAAATACACAATCATCTTCTTATAGCTCATTTATATTTACAGTAAACACATATTAGAAAAAACAAAAGGAAAAATCAACGCATCAGTCTTTCTTCAACAGTTTCATGACTTTCATATCATAGTACTTCTTCTGAAGTTCTAACACTTCCGTGTGCAACTTCAAATTTTCATTTTGAAGTTTGAAGATTTTCGGCCACTGTAGCGATTGAACTGGATTTTCGCTAGATCCCCGACGAAGATTGTCATAGCGGAGGTGACCGTAAGGTATTCTTGTTATGGGCGATGTAAGGGGCAAGAAAGTGACATCGGGAGTCGGAATCGACTTCCGCAGCAAGCTCCAACACATCTACATGTACATCCAGTGGAGCCACTGAGACTGCTGGTGCAGATGCTGCGGATGTTGATGCTGGTGCAGCTGATGTTGTTGGTGCAGATGCTGTTGGTGTCAAAACTGCAGGCACTGTAGCTGCTGGCACTGAACTTCCATCTGGTCGGATTACACCTAGCGGTTCATATCCCTCAATCCCATTCAGCTCTTCCGGGGTCAACAGCGAAGCCACCTTGGTCTCAAAATCTGTCAATTCGGGGATTGAGGCTTGATTTCCTGTGATGGCCCGCAAGCAATTGATCTCCTGAGCCTTCGGCTTCACTCTCGATCTTTCCACCTGTATCTTTTCTCCTCAGATCTTGCCAACGTCTTGATGTCCTCGTGCTGACACATGCTACTTCCTTCTCTATATCCAACCAGGCCTTCTGCTTGTCATGATTCACACTATCAGTGTTGATGTTTGAGCAAAGAATCTTCTACCTTGCAATGCAGCTATTTACCAAAGCATGAAGTTCTGCTTCGGTAAATCGCGGTGATCGTTTCGGTCCTTTGTATTCCATGCTGTCACAACGACTGACAAAGGTGATGAATTGACGCACATGGACGTAATTTTGGATCATCATCGTATTATGATTGGTCTGCTAATCATTCTGTCATTTCTGACGTAAACATGATGCAGGATGTAGGTCAATCATATTCTTCTTTATGCAGCCTTGGTTTGTGATGAGGTCTGTTTTTTGAGCGGCTCATTGGAAACAAAATTAGAGAGGCCTCATTGAAAAGGTTTTAATGCACGCGCTCAATGAGCGGGTTTAACGTTGCGATCTCTGGAACAACCAGGCGGACTCACTAACCAGAGTAACCTAGCTCATGGGTTAAGGACAAACTTACAAGCATCGCTTACGGAAGATATGCGTGAAATCAATCATTTTGGTATTGATAGAACCTTAGAATTATGTAGACAAAAAACGATATCAAGATGGTATACATATCAAAATCCTCTGTCAAAAATGTAGGTGACGGTTGGTTAATATCTGTACTATGAGTAGAAACTGCTGCCACTGCAATTGGAAGGGTGATATAGAACACGGCAAGTGCATGTAAGTCTCAAGTTAGACCGTTGAGTACGCAATCGGTTGTCGTTTAGAAGAGGATTCGATTGATGCGGTCATGAGACTTCAAAATCTCATCACGTATGAGACCTTTAGACAGAGGTTTAGCCCAGCTGAAACTGACTATACAGAATCACTTCACCTAAAAGATAACATAACTGTAGCATGATTAGATGCAAACTTGTTCAATGTGTATGGTTTCGAACATGATTGTTAAGTATCTACGAAATCACAAGTGGCATCAAATCTTCTGATCCTGATTCGAAATAGTCCGGCAGCCAGAACGAAGTTTCTGCACAGTGAACGAGGGCGAAAATGAGACTTTCACAGAATGATGTGCGTCCTATGCTACCACGAATTCGCGCGTCTGCCGAGTTCTAGTGAGTTCCTCTTCTTGTCAGACAAGATCAAAGTAAAACACATGTAAATCCAATGGGACGCAGATTGCAGTTTTGGTTAAAATGAAATTTTGTATGTTTTTCTCTGATTAAGCGGGAAGTACTAGCCCAGAGTCATAGTTTTTGACATGGAATGTCTTCAGGTCATTTCCTTTCATGTTCATGTACCCCTATCTATAAAACTAAACGCATTTAGATTTGGCGAGCCTCTTAATGTCGGCAAACACAAACATTTTGAGCTACTTTATCCACATTGAACCACATTCTCATATACTTAGTCGATTAGATGCATGATAGTAGCCCACGCACATCATAGAAAATGATCCCAAGACATTCCATGCCAAAAATTATGACTCTAGGCTTAGTACTTCTCGTTTAATCAGAGAAAACATACAAAATTTCATTTTAGCCAAAAAATGCAATCTGTGTCCCATTGGATTTACATGTGTTTTTCTTTGATCTTGCCTGATAAGAAGAGGAACTCATTAGAACTTGGCAGACGTGCAGATTCGAAGTAAGCATAAGGTGTGCATCATTCTGTGAAAGTCTCACTTTCGGCCTCGTTCCCTGCAGAACCTCGCTCTGGCTGCCGGACTAAAAGGTCAAAGAATAAGGCTGTGTTCCATTCTGTAAGTAATCTTTTAATTACCCTCGCTCTCTCTCTGCTTCTGTAAAAAAAGTGGAAGGAAAGGAGAATAAACACGTCTACTTTGAAAATCAGGGAATTCCAATCTGTTAGCTGTGAACTGAAATATCTTCCTGTTTTCCCAAATGACGTTTCTTGGGGATGTGACACGTGAAGATAACCTCATCTTCTCTGCTGTAACTGCGCACTGTTTCTACGTCTCCGTTAAACAATCTGAATCGCCTATCACAATGCAGGAAACATGAATAGAATCTTGCATCGACCATAAAACGTCAAATGACTGACTTAACGTGCATTGTCTAGGAACTGCTTCAATTGTTGGGTTATATTGAATACGCTCTCATGAAGGATGATGGCAGAAATTGTATCTCCGGATATCGACAGTTCATGGGCCTTTATTGTAATGCTCTCAGGAACCCTTTCCCAACTCTTGACAATCGGATTATCTTACACAAGTGCCATTTTCTATTCAATTTTCCTGGAAGAATTTGAAGAATCGCCGGTGATCACTGCATGGGCCGTAAATCTCAATATCTTCGTCTTTTACATCGGTTGCTATGTAGCTAGCATTGGGTGACACTGGCAGGAGCTCGGCGGACGATTGTGATCGGCTGCGTCTTCTCTAACATTGGACTGATGTCGTGTTATTTTGCAACAAGTCTCATGACTATCCTCGTCATGTATGGTGCAGTGACTGGAATCGGATTGCTTCAGTCTACGCTCCCGTGTTCGCCATCATCGCCACTATTTTCGGAAGTATCTGTGTTGGCATTTGGTGTATCGAGTATTGGTGCAGGTCTTGGACAGTTCATATATCCTCCCATTGTGCAAGTTACAATGGACGCATATCATTGGCGAGGATCTTTCTTGATTCTTGCTGCTATCAACCTCAACTCTCTGGTCATTGCAGCAATTGTAATGCCTCCACGCATTCTCAGCTGTAATCAGTCCACAGTTGAACAAGAGCCGTTAGTGCAGTCACAAGGCGTACGAAAATCATTAGAAGGCCAATGTCGGAATTTCCTGTTATTCCGGAAGCTTCGTTGGTGTTTATTCTGTGTCAGTCTGCTATTAATAAGCATGGGGATCAGTGGATTCTACACTCACATCACCAATTATGGTCTTATCTTGGGATTCAGTCGAGAAAGATCAATTTTCTTGCCCTCCATCATCGGCATTGGAACGATTTCGGGGCGAATCTTTGTGGATTGCTGAGTCAGATTCTTGGAACACACATCGTAGCCATTTATATGTTTTTGTTTTCACTGTTGGGAGTTGCAAGCATCTTTGTCGGTTTTATCAAAACATATGCTGGAATAGTAGTTGGTTGTGCTGTGGCTGGACTTGCTGTAGCAGCCTATGGTGTCTATGCTGAAGCTATAATACATATTGTAGGTGTGGATCATTTATCTGCAGGAATAAGTTACAGTTCAGTATTCGCTGCAGTCGGAATGCTACTCGGCGGACCTTTCTCAGCTGCAATTTATGAAATGGACCCTTCGTATGAGAAAAGTTACTTGATAATCGGTGTCATTGCTTTATTCGGAGCTGGTCTGAACATGCCATCTTGGTTGACTGTCAAAAATGGAAAAGTGAAGCAGACAATGGCTGTGGATGATGAATTTGAGAATAGATAATGCTCAATAATTCGTTTTCAGTTGAATAATGCTCATGACTGTATGGTGCACCTTGTGCTTTCTCAGGTTTCCCCATTCGACTGCAACCCGTTGAAAAAGACGAATCTGTTTGACACTTCAGATACACAAAAATAGTAATGTTCGTGTTCTAAGACATTCCAATAGCACATTAACACCAAGCACGGTGTGACTGCTTCATAGAGGTTTAATTGTTGGTTATCTTTGGTCTCCGATCTCTATGGTATAGCTATTATAATGCGTGCTATGGTCACTCAAGGAGTTCTAGATACTCCTCTGCACTGCTCTAAGTCACCAGTGATAAAATATCTCAGCAGACTTTGCAATGACAAACCAAGGAGGTCTAGATATCTATAATTATAGATATCTAGACCTCCTTGTGACAAACTTTATAGGATATCTTCATAGGAAATCTTCTATATACTAACTTCTTTTGCAACAGAGAACGCGCACATGCATGTTCTAATTATAGTTATGTTATAGTGATATACAAGTTGGATATCAAAAGGATTAAATATTTAATAATAAGCATCCTAACAAAGCAGAAATTAAGCTGATTATCAAGGGAATTTCAAGATCCACATTATAATGAAAGTCTTCATGAAAAAGTCGACATGTTATTGTGCTTTCTTGGCTGGAATTTCAAGTTTTGTTTCAATTTTTATTTCAATGATTTTATGATTCACTAAATTCATGTTTTACTTCTTTAATCTGATTGCTGATGTGGACCCATATACATCTTTCAAAGTTAATTGAAATTGATTATGTGATTTTGCTGTTCCAGTTGCAGGTTCCCTGTGATATGATCACGCTTAAGAAAATACTCTTGAGTTTGAACATGAAAGTAATAGGAACACATCGAATTGCTAATTTAACAAACATTACCTCTCCAAGGCTGTCATGACACTGAGAATCTGTAAATACCATCATTCCTTCTGCATTACAATCATGCTCACTCAATTCCGTGTTTTCTTCAGAACTGCAAAAATTTGCTTATTTAATAAAATAGAAAGTGTATACACATTGGGGATTGAATAAATGCGGAGTTACCACTCTACCTAATATACCTACTCTATGGTAAGTATTACTGCTGAAATCCGGTTCACACATTCTACACTGTAAACCGTTGACTGACAATTGACAGACATTTATCCTACAAAATCTATTTTGTCGGTCATTCTTAGTTCTTGTAGGATGATCGCCACTGAACACCTACAATATCTGACAAAAAGTGACAAAATGAATAGCAATGAATTATAGCTTAAATTTTATCAAAAATATAGGTAATTAATTAAATTATGTCAAAATAGATCATGGTTTTGCCACACAATAATACAGATTGCCCAAAAGTCAAGCAATCACTAATCGAAAAAATCAATCAATATTCAACAGCTTTTGTTTAGTTAATTTGCATGCAAAGCATCTGTTTCGATGTCGGTGGAGAACCTACAAATTCGTCGGATATCGCAGGATATTAGAGGTGACAATCGTCGGTTGATTTTGTTAGTAATTTTGTGGGATTATTGTCGGTCTACGGTTTACAGTGTAGGCTATCAAGAGAAATGATGAAATCGGGAGGAAGTGAGTTTCTACGACATCTCTAAGAAAATAAGAAGTGTCTGAATAAACCCTGTGTCATCATTAATTCAAGTTTGCGGAGCCAGGGTAACCAAAGGTCTTCGGTTGAGTACGCATGAGATAACGATGTTTTTACTCAACCGAAGACCTTTGGTTACCCTGGCTCCGCAAACTTGAATTAAAATAAGAAGTGTCAACGAATATACCAATTAAAAAGGAAAAGTAATAAGAGCGTATAGATGGTTAATGACCAAGTATCAGACGTCTGTGAAATACCACAATTGGTCAATAGTCATCAAGAGAGTGAAAAGAACCTCAAAAATCTTCAAGAACAATATTTTTGCCAATATTCTGAGACAACCAAGTCGATGAATGCTTACACGATGAAGTAGAATAACAAAAGAAATGGCACACACTGTAAACTGTCACCTCCTAAAATCGAAGAAATCTGCATCCTAAAGCGCGACACACTAGAATTTTAGGAGGTTGCGTGAAATAGAAGGCTGACATACTAAAGAGAACAATAACACTAGTGCGCTAGCCTCCTAAAACGCTTTGCTTTAGGATTTTTTTATTAGTTACGAATAGTGTCTTGCTTCAGTGTGTGATTTAGGAGGTGCTGGTTTAGAGTATAGAAAATTTTCATCTTTCAGACAACATTTCATGAAAAGTTCCCAGTCAGAAAGACATGTTGCTCGAGCGATCTGTTCTACTGTATACTGTATAAGAACAAATTCTAATGCGCAGCATGGTGAAAGGGAGCCCATGCAGTGTTCAAATTGCAGCAAGTCGATATTGAGATCGTCCTCTCAAAGCTAGCTCTGTCCGGCCTCGACAAGGTTTTTCTTGATCTCATCTTCAATCTATATCAGCCGAAGAACATGTGCCTCAGACTATGCAGCATGATAAATTAAAGCAATATGAACTGTGTGCATAGGGCCTACATAGAGACATGCGCTATTGTTTTGTACTCATCTAAATGCTTCTCAATCCTTGTAATACACAGCATGTACAAGGATGTTTGAATTCTTAATTGGAATAATAAATAGTGTCAATCCATAATAGATGGTGTTAGAGATAGAGGGAAAATTATGGAAAAATAAAGAAAATAATTAATGATGTCCTTTACACGACTTTTCTGGAGCAAAGCTACAAAGGGAAATTGATTAAAGCATAGATGCTTCATTCACGTATTGACAATCTTCGGAAGAAATGAGCATGAGATTGATTTACAGCATAAATTAGGATTAAAGCAACGTGAGGCCGATGTTGTATTAAAAATGAATTGAAGACAAATTGAACAGGTGTGTGCAAAAACAAATAGTGATGACGCTCGCGCTACCGTTGATCTGACTTCTAACTTTTGACTTTAACTCACGTTCTTTTATTTCATTTTGTATATAAACTTTTTTCTTGTTTTATCTGCAAATACGACGTATCGCTTGACGAGAGTCGTCGAAAGGCCTCGCGGATATAATTTAATGATGAAACAGTTGTTTTGTCTTCAATTCATTTGCAATAAATTAGGAAGTGGACAGATCGAGCGTCCTTAACGTTGAAAATGCTACCGGAACGAGACCAGAACCATTCTATGCTTCACGTATATTATTTTCTTTAATTTTCATGTCTCTAGTTTTAGGAAGATATCACTTGAAAGTGAAACTCCTCGTCAATTCGCAGAGTTCTGCAGATGAAAATTCATAAGTCAAAATTAGAATTTGTCTGCGAACTTCCGTTGCGCCTACTTTCTAGGCTCTCAAATTAGCTGTATAGCCAGAATTTCGGTCTAATTTTTCTATGAGATGAATAACTAATATAAACCTATATGATCTATAATGTTTTAAACTGCCTACAGAGCTTAAAAGTCTCGCGAAAGAGCTTCAGTTACTATATGGAATTCGCCAAAAGGAGACTTTTGTCTAATTAATTAAAAAGAAATAGCTTGTTACTGAGGTCAAAATGTCTGCCAAGCTTGTAGTCAAAGAGAACACTTTAGCATCTATAACGAAAGATCCTGATTTTCTGTAATATGTTATTAGGTAATCAGCATCACATTCCCTCTGGACAAAATAATTTTTAATGAATGAATGCATGTACATCGTATCAGCACTCACATCGCATGCTCACTATTCACTGTAGAACTCCAGGCAAGACTAAGCATTAAGTGTAGAATAAATCTTTACGAAGTCAAAGTGCAATGTTTGCAATTAGTTGATTGGAACTGTCAATCTATTATTGAAATTAAAAGTAAATTTGCGGCGAAATAATCTTGCAAAAGTAATCGAATTGAGTGCTTATTGGCGAGTTATAGTTTGAAGAATTTCCTAGAAGAAGTCAAGCTTTTTATCCTCATTTATCTTAATTATTTGCTCTTAACTTCCCATTTTTCTACTCTCCTGTTTATGAATGTGCCTATTTCCTATATGATGATACATTCATGTTTTTGGTGTCAGTCGATGTTTAATAATGTTCGGATCTGTGAAATCTACCGTTGAGCTTATGAAAGTTGGATTGTACTCAACCATGTTGGTGAAAACATCGCTCATAGAAATTTTCCAAAACAACTTCTAAATGAGTCTCAATTCGGTAGAGGAGAATGGGTGGGATACACCGAAAATAGACAGGATAATCCTCCTAAAGTCACAAGTTCTCGAGCTTTGCAAATGAAACAGTTTGTTGCGACATGTTCAACAACAATAACTGGCAACCCAAGGAATACGAAACATCACGGTGAAGATTCAAGGCCTCAAATTGCTGAGGAATATCTGAAGTAGGCCTACGCATTATCAATCATTACCTTTGGTCATTATCGAACAGCAGCTAAAGGTCTAGACAATGTTGTAAAAACTCACTCGACTCATCTCCAACAAGCTTGCGGAATTCTTGGATTTGTTTTTACTAATGTTTATCTCGCTTATCGATCGCTCAAACACAATTAATCAAATTTGCAACACGGACAATTCAAAGTGGCATCGGCAAGCGGTCTGATCAGTTGTGCAGAAGAACTGATCAGAAGCCGAAGCGAATCTGAGGCGGTCTGCTAATGTCTCAGCAAGTGACTCAAATATCCTAATTGAAAATTCTCATCGTCCAACTCTTTATCTTGCCCAAAACCTTGTTACATTTGTCGACACGGATACCATACCAGGAAAATCATCGAATAACGACATCATTGAATTCCATTTCTGTAATGCTCCTATATGCAAACCCTCTTCAAAAAGTAAATGAAGCATATACATGTAAATGATGGTGTTCCTCCGAAATCACAGCAAGAAGGAGCCATCATCAAGATCGATAGCCGATCAGTGTCTATGAAAGACTTGTATGTACAGATTGTTTCATAAAAAATGGATCACCCTTAAACATCGCCTTAACTTCAACTTTGTCTAACTCCGCCAAACTTGAACGAATTTCTCTGAAATTTGAAAGATATGTCAGTTGTGCTTACTAATATCATTGTTGGAAATTTCAAGCATGAATATTGAGTTGTTTTCCTGTTATAGATAAAAAAAGTAGTAGATAATTCGATCTTCATTTAGCAATGTTACACAAAATCATACCTCACTCTTATAAAATTACATTTGTTTCCTTTGTTATGTAATATGCTGTTCTACAAGCCAAAAGCTATCAAGCAAAGCAAAAATAAAGAAAATCGGTCAATCAGAGCCAGTATAGCACCATTATTCATCAACAATAATGTAACTGCTACATGTGATTAACTGGACTTCATGTTCCATAGCTTCCTGACCTCGTTGCGGTGGTGTTGGCAGCACTCCTGATTGCTTTCAGCTAGAAATCTATCTCTTACCGGTTGAAAACAATACAAAGCACAAATGAACAATAACGAGATCGCATTCACAAAAGGCAAAGTGTCAGCCTTGCTAGAACTACTTCACATACAGCAAGGAACCATGAATTCTGAATGCTATGTGAATGTTTTACGAATGAACATTGTCCAAATGACAGATCAACTTGGTGATCCATCGACTTGGTTATTTATGGATGATAATGCTACGTGTCACAGGAGTAGTAGAGTCAATTTATGCAAGTCTCAATTAGGGCTTAGGACATTATCTTGGCCAGCTCGTTCTCCTGATCTGAATCCTATAGAAAATGTATGGAGTATTCTAAAACGTAACGTTCGTCGTTCACTGCTACCTACAGATGGCGTATCACAACTTACGTCACTGTTAAAAAGAGAGTGGAGAAAGTTAGATCAGTCAAAAATCAACGATATCATCGAATCAATGCCTAGACGAATTGGTAATGTCATTGACAATAAGGGTAGGGCCACAAAATATTAGCTTCTTAAGTACCGTTACTGTATCATAGCTTATCAGATTATATAAGGACATTTAAATATATTAGGGACATGAAATAACATGAAAAATGCTTTCTGTATCATACTTATGTTTTATTTAGTCAAATTTTAGGATGATCCACTTTTTATGAAACGGACGTAGTAGCCTACTATATGCAGTTGGTATCATGTTTGGATAACCGTGTGCTGAAAGATTCTAATCGACGCAAAGATATCCTTGTTATTTCAAAACAGGGAGTCGGAGTCGGAGTCCTATCCAATGATAGGACTCTAGACTCCGGCCTATAACTAGACCCGAAACATTATGCATGCAAATTATTTATTCTCGTGCATAGCTGTCACTCTTGATGTCAACTTTCTCCGTCAAACAAAAGTTCAGAGACAGCAGTGCATGCAAATAGTGCTATAGTTGACGGAATGAACCGTGATAGTGAAAAAGGGATTGTCTTTTCACTCGTTGATTTAGTAGAGAAGACAAGCCTTCCTTGCCCCGATCACACCTGCGCGCCAAAGGTCACATCAGAGACAAAAATGAAATACTGGTTTGTTTGAGAACATTACCTCTTACCCTCACGTCAATCATGTGTGATCTCTCCTCCAAAGCGCATCTTAAAATCGAAGGTGTACTCATATTTTTGGAGAAAGATGTGGGATTTTCGTGCCTGGTAGAGACTGGAGAAAAGCCGTCTGAAGCACACATCAGGAAGATGGGAGGAGTCGAGTCGCATGCATCCAACTGAAAGCGACATTTGATCAACTTTCATCGAAAATGATTGATAATTGATACAGCAATGATCACTAAAAATAGGTTCAGGTAAGCCTATAATGATCTATGATGTAGGCTGGCAGTTAATTATTCTAAAAAGGCTTTATATACTTAACACCCGGAGTCGGAGTCCTGCTTCAAAATGGTGTTTTTTCAAAACTTCAACAAGTTCCTGTTACTTGCAATTCAATAAGAAGATTAATTGAAGTTAGATTACTTTCGAATAGAAACAGTTGCCACGTAATACCAGTGGACATTATTTATGTGATAAGTGCATAATTTTAAGCACTTTTGATATTTCAGGGATAATAAAAAAATTCATAGAACTATCTTGTGTACAAAGGTCTTCTTTTGATCAGATAGCTTTGTCGTATCCAATGCATAGACTATTTAGGCCAAAACTCACCTTGGGGGTATCAAAAACGATTTTATTTTGACTTCTTGTACTTTATGACGACACTTTGTGAGTGTTTTTCACGAAGAAGTCCGTAAATAAAAGGGTTTGAGTGTGGGTAAGCCCTCTGAACACATGTCACATTATTGTAGTAATAAATGTGCACCAATTAACAGTGCCAGTATTTGAGAAACATCAAATGATGTGTTTATAGCTGATACTTAGAGGTTTCGTAATTTTGGCAATTTTCTGTTTCAACTTCATAAAATATTTCTTTCTGAAAAACAGTAGAGAAGTAATTAGAACCTCATATTTCATACAAAACAATCTTATATAATTGTTAGGAGGTACTGTTAAAATCAATCAACTACTATCAATACTCGACAAGAAATATAGGAAATTCTGGAAAGGTTAATTATTGGACTGCTTAAATTATTGGTCAAATTATCATTAATAACCACTACGAGACACACATATGCATGTACAGACATAATGTATAGACAAGCATTAACAATCACTGTGACATAAGTCAGTGGTGGTCAATGCGTGGCCCGAGAGGCACTTGGTGGCCCACCGGGACATATTAGGTGGCCACTTATCTCGACCTTTGAGGAATGTTTCAAAGGTTGAGGGTTCCTCTCTAGAATTTGCAAAACCATTAATTAGTGTGAACAATATATGATGGCACAAAATTCACATTCGAATGATCCAACCATGCTCCATTCGTAATGAATATCTGCTCGCATAAGCGCAAAATAGCCATCACTTGTGCGAATTAGCCATATACTTGTGCAAAATAGACATTACTATCCTGTCGTATATGGTATTCGATGCCCTGTTAAGCTTGTTTCACTACGTAATAGACCATGCTTCAATGAACCTGTAAATAGGCCATACGAGGGCCTAGAAACATGCCTTACAAGTTGCATATAGCTGATCTTCAATTTCGGCAGTGAGTATTATTGCAGTAGAGCTATTTTCTAAATTGAATATAACTGATTTTTTATGAATTCTATTGCAGACATGCGTTCATACTTCATTGTTAAGGTGATAATCAATTATTGACTGACAGCAATTAATTAGTTGCAATCATGCCATCAAAACAATTAATTGATTGCGATAATCCCTACACCCTACACTGTTAGGAAAAAGGGTCCAACAAGGATATGAAATTCATCGCATTTTCTGAATTGCACATTCTTTGTAAATAGTCTGTCCAGATATGACAAGAAAATAACTAATTATGTAGAGTAATACAAAGAAATGTTGCTAGAAAGATGCACTTCTGTATAAAATCTGGATAAGTTCCATATTTAAATGGCACAGATAAAAAGTCCGAAGCAACAATGCAGTCCGTGTTGTGGATGGGCACGTATTTGAGGTTCAAAAGATAAAACGTGTCCAATGAACTTACAAGTAGTATTGTGAGCACATTACACAGTTGCCAAAACACAAAATTGCAAATTGAAATGACAGACAAAGTCATCTAAGGCTCATTTTATAATCGATGAAATACAAACATATATCAAATGATTATAAGCATTGGAAAAATCTGTAGAAATAATAAACAGTTATTCTTTTCATTGGTAATGTTAGTTGCAAGCAGTTTGCAAAGTATTTTATATAAGTTGACAAATGAACCGAGGAACTGGTCGGTAAATTGTCCACTTGGTATAGTGCCAATAATACCCGAACGCATAAAGAAAGATTTAGACATCAATTCAATTATGGGAAATGAAATGAATTATCATTCGACACACAGACACTTTGTTTTTTTATATACAAGGTGTTTCAAAAGTAGGCTAACAGTAGAAATTGGCCTTGAAAAGCTATGTCTTAATGCTATAGATTAATAAGCTATGTCATAATAATCTTTTTCACGATGCCACAGATAGCTAATATGCCTTGTATTCGTAAGGGGCAAAAATTCAATACTCTTTGACATCGCGTAAATCATATTAAAATATCTCATGATCTCCAGTGTTTTCATGCCTACATATTTCACTACAACCCAATTTGAATCTATACCGATCATGAGAAGTCGAATAACTATCCAACATCTATCAAAAAAAATTATTAGGAAACCATGTAAACAAGATAGTAGTTGTTTCAGTGTTACTGCGGAGAAGGAAGAACAGCTGACATTCGAATGTCCTCCGCGCCCCTCAGCCTGGTGCACGAAGACGCTGTCGTCAACACAAGACAGGGAGGCGAAGAAGGAAGAACAGCTGACATCCAAATGTCCTTCACCTTTGTTAATTCCAGCCTCCTCTTAGACCATCGTCAGAAGCTTCTGACGATGGCCTAGAGGAGGCTGAAATTAATAAAGGTATTAACATTAAAACAACTACCATTTTGTTTGCTTGGTTTCCTAACAAAAAAATGAACAAATGAATAACCAAGGCCTATTCAACATATCAAAAAATTAATCAACTTAAAGTTGCAAAAATTCACGAACGCAAATGCTCAAAATGTCCACCATGGACATCGGCACATTCTTGTAGTCTTTCGGCCACACTGTGGCACACATTTCTGCATAAGTTCCTGTCATCACTGATCTCTTGACAGGCATCTGTGATGTAGGAGCGGAGTTGAGAAAGTGTGTGAGGTTTTCGTCCGTACACTTTCTCCTTTACAACGCCCCAAAAGAAAAAGTCCATCGGAGTTAGATCGGGAGAGCGAGGAGGCCAAAGGATGCTACCACATCTCCCGATCCACTTTCCTGGAAAAGTGTCATTCAGATAGCTTCTGACACTCACTGCAAAATGCGCTGGTGCACCATCCTGCTGAAAGTACAGCTCATTGAAGTTGTTCAATGACTGCATCTCAGGAATCGCAAAGGATTGGAGCATTTGAAGGTACACCTCAGCCGTCACAGTTCTTTCAAAAAATACTGGCCCAATCACACCGTTGCTTGACATACCGGCCCAGACGGTTAAGCCAGGCTGGTTCAGCTCATTTGTTGATACCATGTGCGGATTTTCAGGAACCAGTAGACACAGTTATGTCTATTTACGTGACCTGATAGTTTGAAACTGGCTTCGTCAGACCAAACTATCTTGTCAAGCAAATCTGGGTTCTCCCGAATTTCCGACAACATGAGCACAGCAAACTGCAAGCGTCGTTCAGCATCATCCGGTAGAAGGTGCTGCAACAGTCTGGGTCGGTATGGTTTCAACTCAACTTTCCTCATCAGTCTCCAAGTAGAGCTTAGAGAAATGTCCAACTCCAATGAGGCTCTTCTTGTTGACTTCTTCGGACTTTGAACAAATGTTTGGGCCACTAGCTCCTCGTTTGATGTTATTGAAACTGATCGAGGGCGTCCTGACTTCGGTGCATTCTCTACCGAACCGGTCTTTTCAAATTTATCTCGAATGCGATAAATAGCAAATCTTGATGGAGGATTGCTGTGAAAGGCATCTCTCCATTCCATTCGCACCTTTTCAGCATTCTTGTTTTTCCAAAAGGATTTCAAAATCCATTTTCTCTGATCATCTTTTAGATGACCTGACATGACAGAAGCAGCAAATTCAAAAAAGCTTCAAGCTTGTTTAATTCACTTCAAGTCAAACTAACAGTGTTTGATTCAAATCAAATTAATTGAACATATCCATGTACGTAATGTCAGATTGGTGCTATATCTTGTCCATGATAGATTTCAAAATTCCTTTGCCAATGGAATGCTACTGCATAGACTTCTAAATGATAGTAGCAATTACTTCGAAGTCTATGGCTCATGTTGGACTGATCATGGATATCCATCGACTGATTCAGGTGTAAATCGCCAATAGAACGGTCAACATAGATTTCCTAGGGCAAAATCAACTGTTAGCCTACTTTTGAAACACCTTGTATATTGTATATATCGGCGACCCGCCCTTCTCGATCAGATTTTTAATTTACAGGGATCTCATCAAGGACTATGATTTCAAATCAAATCTGACAATTTTTATGAATGGGGGAAGATCGTGAAGTCAAAAGATAATAAATTCAACATAGCACACTTCCGAAATATATATTGTATTTCACTCTCGATGGCTTTGGAGGTCATAGAAATGATTGAAATGAGTTTGAAATGCATTGTTCCCCAGCATTGGAGGGTATATAATGCCCTATATTATGCCCGTCAACTTCACATAGAAATCTCACTGTGCCAGATAGCCATGAACCGTCGTCCGTCACTCCAGTTTGACAATCCATTAATGAATGAATTGGTAAACTGATATTTCAAATCATTTTCACATACCGATCAGAATTTCAAATCTATTCAGATTCGCAAACCTTAATAAACTTTGAAACTTTTCATGAATTGAAATCCATTGAGAGAGCAAGCTTTCATAGACTTCAATAAAAGTGAATCAAAGATTTCTTCATCGACATTATCTGTGACTGACCATGGACTAATAGTGATTAATAATTGCAATGTTCATAGACTTCAAAAGAAAGGAAACAGGTGCTTCTGACAGAGTTCTCGCTAGAAATGCGATGGCATTGGATCTAACCACACAAACACCCAGACGTTGGAAGATTTGATGTCGAGAAATGTTAGGCGACATATTCTTCTGCATCGCAAGGCGGTCAGCGATCGTGTGGATGCTTGTAATGGCCAGATCTCCCCATGACCCGTAGACAGAAACTGCCAGAGATTTGCAGCGCCAGTTCTGTAGTTCACACGCATCCCCATTGAGCCTCCTCTTCCTGTCCTCAGCATCAGGAGGACATTCACTGTTGAACTCGCTCCGTCAATATCCGCACTAATCAGTCAATGCTTGCAGCCTCGTCCATGTCTGATATTACTGCATCAAAAATCCATGATATAATATAGGAATATTGCAAACATATTGCCAACTACATTTCAAAGAATGGTGGCTGAGTAAGAAGGCATAATTTGTTTATAATATGAATTTCATTGATGGACAAGACTTTTAGTGAAAATGACAAATTTGTGAATATTTTCCTCCTTGATGCTAATTTTTATGGAGAGTTTTGGGAAAAGGGATTTTTCATTATTCATGGACATTACAACATACGGCTGAAGTAATTAATTCAACAACCATTGCGACGATTTCAGATTCCGATCAAGATTTTTGCTGATATCATACATGAAATTTACCAGAGGACGAAGTATTTGCGAAAAATCTCGCTCTTTCTGAACGTATCTGGTACCCTGGAGACTCTACAGGTATATGGTAGACTGCCTTGAATCTCTGCCAGTGTAATTTCGCATGCGAAGTCATATGATCTCAGGACCCAAATGAATGTTTTCATGCTTTTCAAGTCATCTGCGCACTTGAATGTACTGATTCCATGCATTGACATCAATAGACAGTGGGTTGATCCAAATGACAGACAAATGGAAACGTGAACAATGATTCCATTATTTGGTCATGGAGAAATTAGCATTTCAATTCATTACACTATAGCTTACATTGGCAACACTTCACTTAATGTGATCAATGAATCGCTGAAACGTCTGTGGTAGCGGACATACAGTATATTTGGCCTTTTTCTTCTACAGGAAATGTATGGCATTTACCGAACTGAGAGCCTACATAAATTATAATCCGTTTAAACGTCAGCTTTCAGCATAATCACCGCAGAGTTCAACACATTATCCAGTATTGGAATCCGTCTTGAAAAAAATCCTGAGGACATTGAATTATAATGTTACATTCTATCGCAATGAAGATGAAAGTCATGCCAATTTCTACATCAATCAGCGGACAGTATTGACGCAGTTGGCATTACGGTCCGCTGAATTACATTGCAATTGCAATGGGTTGAAAACTGCATTATGTAATAGATTATGGATGATTTTGAGGTCATTATAGAACTTATTAACCGAAGGCCGCTAGACCTGAGTTATCTGTTATAATGCATGCTATAGATATGTTTCAGAAGAGGTTAATAATTTCCATAATTACCTCTGTACACGGATATCTCTCATAATTACCTCCACAGAAGTGTATAATACTATGTACACTAGAATGGAAGTTTGATATCTTGCCTATGTGCAATGATGACACATGGAAAAATCTATGGTTTGTAGATCTTCTTCGATCTAAAACATCGCATCATAGTCAAACTATTTGCCAAGTTGGTTGTGGAAGTTGTTGACAGCAAATTGCAGGATCTTCATGAAGAGAATTGCAAGTGAGATGGCTGCATTGTTTCATGTGAAATAGTCTACTATTCCATGGATTAACATGCTGTGTCTATTTGTACCAGTCATTGACAACCATTATACGAATTTTCAATATTGGAATGCGAATTGAAATTTGGTTCACAGAGTCATATTGAAAGTGGTTGCTGTACTGGTTGGAAGAATATCTCAAGAATTCACAGATAAAATTTCTAATTATTGGATAATTTCCCCGTCAAGCGGTTAAGAAACCTAACGCTTTCTGGAATAAACACATCGAAAGCTTCTTTAGCGACAGTCATTTCTCAGATAAATGAAATATCGATGGATCCTTTCAATTAATTACTAAATGACATATGTGATATAGTGTGATGATATTTTGGAAGCTCATATTCGAAAGCATGCAAAAATTTTGAAAATTGTTCAAATATATTGAGCTGGGGAACCCTTTGAAGTAAAATGAATACTCGGAGATTTCTTGCCCTCTGATTTCAAGCTGGAGCAATGCATGCTCTGTAAATCGACATTACAAGTTGCACATGTGTCTGATTATACTCTTGATTGATTATAGGAGCGATATTTCAAAATGATGAACGTACAAAACGTTTTACAGGATTTCCTTCTTTGTCATCCTGTCGCTGCAGTATTTTGTAAATTCACTATTGCTTTTGTGTACATGATCTTTGGACAAGGGGCAAGAATCGAGATCACAAATTGACTTGATAATTAAAAATGCCAACCAGAAAACAAGAAAGCCAGTTCGCAAAATTTGCTTTTTGCCCCAACTAAGTTCCCCCGGAGTGTGCCATAATTTTCATGCAATTTCCTTTCTAGGACTTTCTATGGTATTGTTAATATCCATAATTACCTCTAAACACGGATATCTTGAAGCCTGTATCTTGTTATTTCACAAGTTTTTGATAACATTTTTCCATTATGAAACATGACAGGTCACCATGCTATGGTAACTTTTACATGATTATTGAGATTCAAATTTCTAGAGATAGAGAGCATACAATTTCTAGTAGCACCTTGAGATAAGGATGTGTCAGTTTGCAGGCTGCATAATAGCAATAATCGGTCGGTGAACAAAAAAATGGAAGATTTTATTTTTCTCATGGAAAATTAAAAAAAAGCAAATGGTAGCCTAATTGAAATCGAATGTACTGAATAGCTTAATTTTGCAAGCCTATACCTATTATGCGTTGCATCAAACGCAAAATATCTAACGCAGTAATCTGCAAAATATTATATTTTGGCATCTCTCATTTGAAGTTGAAGGTCAATAGGCTATATCGACAAGATTGCTATCTTGATGCCTTTTTAAATGGCATGATTTGTGGACCTTGATATCTTTTGGAATAGCGAATGGTTGTCTCGACATAACGCATTGTCTAATTTTCACAAAATTCTGATCAACATTGCAGAAGGTAAATGTATTTTAACACAACCAAAATGATGTTTTACGGATTGTGATAGAATATATAAACAATGGAAAGGTTGCAGTAAAAAAAGAGGCTGAATATCTAATGAAATTTTGTGAAGGAATGCAATGTTTTTGGTTGATCACACTCAACGTAATAATGACGGAAGCAACAAGAGGAAGAGTTCTGTTTATCATCCAAAGAAACGCTCAACACCGATAGTGACTTGGAAATCAGATGGATAAGTCACGCCACAGCGAATGAATCAGTAGTTAATTTGAATGCATGTCCTAATTTATCAAGTTCGTTTATCCTAATGTCGTGTTACATCGATGAGTTTAATATAATTGAATAAAAATAGCCTATTTTCACGCCAGCATTTTAGGCACTACAAGTCTTGTTGCTTTTTCTTTTGAGTTTTTATTGAGTCTTTTCACTTCCCTTATCAAGTGTTTTGTTTGCCTTTTTTATAGAATTCAACAAGAAAATGTTGAATTTACATCTCTGATATCTATAGATTATTTCTTGCGTACATTGCTAAACATGAAAACAACCTATTCAAGTCTGCTTAGTTCTTAGAATTCCTATTAATTACTACATACATATTTCAAATGCTCTTCTGCTTCAAGATTTCAATGACTGGAAGTTGTATGAACCTCCCCGTCTGTGTGACTTGTTTTTTATACTGACATTTCTGATGACAGTATTTTAAAGTACAGCTGTCATCCAATTTAATCATCGTTCATCTTTATTCCATGCACATCACTGAGTTGTATGAAAACGCTCCACAACGAATGATGATCAAATAATTCTCATGTAATGGTTAATATCTGGTTTCCACTCATTAGTACAATTGCTCCCAGTCAAACAAGTTTTACGTGGATGTTGAACCTTTCGATAGTTCGAAGGTCAAACCAAAACTGTCTTTTTCTATTTTCGTTTCAAAGATCATGATAACGGTATTGTATTGCTTCTATCTGAACTTGCACAAGTACTTTCACTTTCTTCAAAATTCATGTATCAATTATTGCTCTGATAAAATCAACTTCTTGGGACAGCTTTCTATGTAATTAGCAATTGTGACAATGTAGCAATCTGGACGAGGAATAGAGAACACATCCCAGAGCGCGCAGTGTCCGAGAAATTATTTATTTTCAATTAAGGATAGACAACTAGACCTGTAGCCTACGTATTGCTCCCCGTCATATTTACAATCTCACTTTTCTGACTATCGGTCAGTTGTATGCATCATTTCAATAAAAGTAATGATACCAGCTGTCCCAATAAGAAACTGGAAGCTAAACGCTTATAACTTGGTCATTTTCTTTTCGATTGCGTTGACTTTTTTACAAATGCAAAATACCTAAACTTTTGCTGTATCTTGCTGAATAACTATGATCACGATTGATGGATGGAAATTGCATGTCAGTATCTCAGATATCTTGAAATTCACTATGTGACAAATACACGGGATTTCAGCTTGCACTCACTTTTCTCTGAGAATTCTCAACATTGATACTTTGCATTTGTATATTATTCATTGTATGTTTTTAATGATTTATTGGGGACTTCCATCCTCGTCCAGATAACTGCATTGTCACAATTGCCATTTACATAGAAAGCCGTCCCACGAGTTTGACAAAAGTGAAGGTCAAATTCGCCAAAAGAACATTTGAAGGTCTGATAGATGCAGTACAATGCTGTCATCATCCTCTTCCTCTTTGTACTCAGATTGGTACTTAACCGATTATACTGTATACGGGACAGATAAAATAAATCTCTTCGTGAAAATTTCTCTTCCGCTGACATGAAAACGACTCAGATGTGAATATGACAAGCTTCAACAAAATTCCATCGAGGAGAACATCAAAATCTGGAAGAGTCTATTTTGAGTGGCCCACGAAAAGGGTCGCGGGCCACCAATTTTAAAAGGCAGTATTTTAGGCCTTATATTCTCTTATTCCGTACTTTTAAGTGTTCAAAAACCGTGCATGGGCTCCACAAATGATAGTCGTGTGCTAACATATAATAGAGTAGTAAATATCTATTAGTGTAGTAGTATACAAATAGAATTCAGCAAGAATATTTGAAAAAATGTTGGCACGTCAAAAGCATGCGGTTGGATTCCTTCATTCATAGTCAAGGTCTAATTAATATAGCCTCTTTCAAGGTTCATTGAGGCGTGGTTTATTACGTAGAGAAACATGCTCAGCAGGGCATTGAATACTATTGACTTAGCACAAACTCGCGCAGGTGATGACCATTTATCGCGTATGCGAGAAGATATTCATTACGAAAGGAGCATGGTTGGATAATTCGAATGTCAATGTTTGTTTTTTGTGCCATCATATTGCTCATTTAGTTGCTAATTAATGGTTTTGCAAATTCTAAAGAGGATCCCACACCCTTAGATGCATCTCTCAAGGGTAGAAGTCGGAGTGAATCATTTTCACATAATCGATTCAAATAATGTCAGTGGGCCACTTTAGATATGAGGAGCGGTGGGGGGCCACCCAAAATGTCCCGGTGAGCCACGTGTTGCCCGCCACTGCACTAAAGGAAGCTAAAATTAGAACATCTTGAGAGGCACAGATGAAGAGTTCTCATTTATTAGTACATAAGTACTTGATTTAAGGCATAGTGTCTCTGCAATGCGGGTGTGAACACTTCTAAACAAAGCTTTGAAGTCCTCTTGGCTTGCTCCGTGTGGATGACAGCTCACTTCGGTAGGAACCGGCTTTCCTCTCGTGATTAGGTGTCTCTGTGTCTCACCAATGTAACAGTTTGAGCAGTCTGCATGTATAGCAATAGATCACGTTGGATGCTAAACATGGGGGGACTTTATCTTTATTAGAAAAAATTGCTGAGGTCTCGGAGTTTTAAAAGCAACCTGTATGCAACCTGTCAATATCACTTGTATATTGTGCGGAAGACAGTTTTCCATTTGGTATCACGCTAAACAACAGGGCCTGATTGAAATTCCAAGTCAAGGCAATTCTCAAATGATAATCAATTCAATGACATTACTATTCGGGATGCAAATGACATTGCCTATACTTCAATGGGCTCAAATGCCAGTGATTTTTCTTCTAGCTTGTGTTGTAAAGGTCCATCATTGTTTTATGTCCGAATGCTTTGTGAAACTTGTTTCCCTCACCACAGTTGACAATGCCTTCTGAGCCGTGGTCAAGTCAGCTACAACACTTGACCATTCATTGCAATCACGACGTAACCGATTCAGATTAATCTGTTAAGCATTCCTGCTGTCATTTAATTAATTGTCTTATCCTGAACCCCTAATCTCGGAGACTTCATCCATTTGTTTACACTTTTGACCAAATGCAGTCGTATAGAATGTCAATGTCAGACATAACATCGAGTGTTGTACTCTGATCTTATTACAGGAGAGTCGATGTAAACATGAATCCAGACATTTCATTCCAACCTACTCCAGAGCTTTATAAGTGCTTTGTAAGTGTTCTGTTGTACCCGTCGAAGTCTCATAGACATGCAGCGAGCGGCCTACGGGTCTGCTCGGGCTTGGTCCTTGAATAAGAGGAAATATTTCGATAATAGATGCTTATCGGACATTTAAGTTGTGCTCTGCACGAATCATACGAATCAAACCAACAAATGTCGTCAAAACAAAGCAATGTGCAACCCTATGAGAATAAACAATAGAATTTGAACATTTTCTTGTATAAGAGAACACGTAGAATTCAGAGTCATAATTGACAACTCAATTTATAAAGACACATCGATGGAGAGTTAATGGAAAAAGAAATGAGAACTGATTTTGATCGTGCTGTTGCCACACATTATTCACGATGTCTGTTCTAGACAAGAAAGAACAGCGAGACATTCATTTCTATGGTAATGTTTCAGTTGGCTTGATTTTGTGGCGTCCCACACAACCAGTGTGTTATTCTTGTATGACAGAAAATGCATTGAATTTTCCCTCTTTCAGGAAAAAGATTCAATCATTCACAGAAAAAATTTCAAATATTGACATAAACTACATCAAATGTTGCCTGACAATCTTGCTTTGGAACTTTCTTAAAAAAATAGGTAAACATGAATCCAAGAATCCAATGTCACTTACTAGAACAAAAAAATTGTGTTGGAAAATTAAACAAAATAACTGAAGATGCAAAAACTGAAACTGTTTCAGTCCTGTGATTTTTTCTGTCGGTTGCGGTTCGTTTTCTTGTTAACCGCCGCCGGGCAATACTTGAGGATATTGTCTGATCTCATTAATTCTGATTTCTATCGTGCACTATGGAATTTGCCGCGTGCCAAGATCATAGGATTCGTCGCATTGCCAACATAGAAATAAACTGTTTATCTGAAGTTGACTAGAATGGAAATTGACTCAAGGTCGCGGCACATCCGGGGGAACTAAGTTGGGGCATGAAGAACCAATTCAAAGCTTCGATTTACTCAGGTGACTGATTCTAACCCAATGATACAGACGTTGGCAGGTGCATCTAAGTGAAAATGCGTGCGATTTATGTGCCGTTATTGTGCATTGCATGAAGCGCAATTTCCATTCTAGAGGTTTTACTGTTGTCAATTTCTATGATTGCCAACGACGAGCAAAGTTTGTCTACTGCTGTACAATTTTTATAAGTGAAGTCTGCTTATTGACATTGGAACTTATCAAAACAAAATAGATCAGCATCATTGTGTTGAACTTCCAACCTCCCGTTTCTGCATATTTACCTATCTTATAAACCAACCATGGATAGCTAGTTATCATAGAGATCGGAATATTTGCAATATCTTAGCTATCTTGGATACCTTATTATCTTCATTACTATTGATCTGTCAGATTCTATGTCAGATATAAACTCACTCAATCCAGCTATCCATGCTTCAATCGATGCATTTGACATTTCCATATCTACAGTGTAAATTCATTGGTATTGGTCATCATTAAATTTAAAGTAAAAACATTTTCTGCGTGGACATGTGTCCAACATTATGATATATTTTTATCATGTCAATAATTACAATGCGTCATACACACATCAAGTGGTGGATGCTCAAATCAATTGATCAGTCATAATTGCATTAGAAAATGCCAATTTTCTATTTCTCAACTGTGGCTGAGTAAAACTCTGGAATATCAGCTATGTCTGGTAGAATTTCGCAGTGTAGCTCTGCGCGGTCAAAGGGAAATGAAGAAATTTCAGGTGCTCGAACTTTTTTCAATCGTATTCCCAGCAACAATTCCAAACATACAACTTATCGTGATGGGGTGTTCTTCAATGTTGAGAGGAGAAAGCGAAATGAGAACAAACACAATGTTTTAAGAAGACAACACCGACAATTGAGAACATCTAAACCGTCGATACTGCCCGACCATTTTCCCTCTATAATGCAAAAATGGGTTGCGTCCAAAGGGGATTATTATGGTTCCAGCTTAGATCTTTTGAGCGATGACGATTCGTGTGAAGATTTATCCAAGGCAAGTGATATGGCGACAAAAAAATATGAAATACAGCACATTGACCTCCCTACTGTGACAAATGAAATTCCTCTTCAATCTAAAAATCAAAGATTCAATTATCGGAAGAATAACAGAAATCAGTTGAATGAATACGAAACACTCTACAATCCTATGGCACATTATGAACCACTGTCACCAGCCCATTCTCACAGACAACCAATGAAAATGGACCAATATGCAGCAAGACAGCTTAGTCATCCTATCATAAGAAATGATATACAACCACCTTTCAAGCCTCCTAACTTAATATCAAAATCAGTTTATCAGCTTGATGGAAGCGAGACTGATAGAAGTCATGAAATAATACGACTAGTGAAGAAAACAACACATAGCGAAAAAGAATCTGACCATCCAATTGAAAATGAATCGAAAGTGGAAGAACATACCGAAATTCCCTTGTGGTCTTTGTATATTGTAGACCATCAGACGTCCGGCAAACCCGAGGTTAAAGAATTGTCAGCTGGCGTCAAATCGCAACAGGTAGGCAACGAAGTTGAAGCAAAATCGCCGTCAATCCTCAAAGTAAATCAAATAAATCAAACATCTCCAGAATCGACAAATCGATTTGTGGGAGGTAAAATTATCACTATGGATTTGAAAAGTGCTAAATCAACAAGGGATGCTCAAACACAGTATTCAAAATCTATGCCTCAACCAAAAACTAACAATGTTCAACAGCAATCACAAGTACATGGTCAGCAGAGGTCAAAAATGCATTCTCAAGCAGAGAAAGAATTATCATCATCAAATGAAAAACATTTTCAGTCACAGCAAGGAAGTCTATCGCAGCAGCAACAACCACAAATACTGGCAGCTCCACAACTGCAGCTGGAATTACAGTTACCAGCACAAGTACTTATGCAACCACAGCAGCAATATCAATCACAGATACAATCAAAAGCACCTGAATTGACCAAATCAGAACCTCAACAATATGTGCCAACGCCATTGCCTGCCCAACAACAACCGCAATCTTCAGCACAGATACAGCAGCCGGTACAAGTGATGCAACAACCACAGGTACAGAGCCGACCACAGATTCTGTCTCAAGTAGAAATGCAGATACAACCACAGTCATATTTACAAGGGCAGGGAGGAGCAATGACCCAGCCACAGATATTACTTGGAACTCAGCAGCATCCACAAGTGCACCCTCAACCACAATTGCATCCTCAACCACGAATACAGCCACAGATACAGTCACAGCCACAAGGGCAAGGAGGATTGCAACCAATGATGAGGCAACCACAGTTAGCTGCACAATCGCAGGTACTGTATCAGACTCAGCAGCGTGCACCGATGAATCCACAGGCACAAGTTAATCCACAATTACAAATGCAGCCACAAAGGCAAATACAAGTCCATCAACAATCGTACATACGCTATCAACCACCATCTCAAATTCGATCAAATCCACTGCAACAATTACCACAACCTCAGATTCAATCCCATCAACAGCAGCAACTTCCGCATCCTCAAATGCAACTTCAGCCGCAACAGCAATTGCCACAACCACAGATGCAACCACAGGCGCAACAGCAATTGCCACAACCACAGATGCAACCACAGCCGCAGCAACAGCCTTCACAACTGCCTATTATGCAAACGCAGTCATCAATACTCCACGATCATCCAGCACAAATTCAGCAACAGTCACAGCAGCAATTACATTCTGAATTACCGATGAACGCTGATCAAATGCCCAGCATGTGTTTGAAAATTGTAGAGTTGCCTAATTCGACTGTATGTCAATCGCCACATGTTAATTTATTAGCTGGCAATATAGAATCAAGACCGCAAAATTCCGAGCAAAACGCTTCTCATCATGTGAATCAAGCTTCATACATCAGTCATGTTGAAAATGATCATAATATTTCAAAGTCAGATGCTGTAAATCTAATGCCTGCTGCAGCTACGAGTACTTCAAACACATTCCCCACTCACAAGTTATTTGATGCAATGTCAGGCCATCAACCATATTATGGAATTTCACAGATTCCAAATAATTACTTGTCAACCATCAGGCAAAGTGAAACACCAAGTAATTTCCAAACACCTTCACTAAATTCAGTATCTGTGACAAATACGCCAATTATATCCAATGAGGTCATCTACCAGCCAAGTACATTTCCTGATATAGGACCCTACCTATCAGGATCACTTGACCAACCAGTGTCTCAGTTGACCTATGGAAGCCAGCAGTCGGATTTGGATCATGTGTCATGTGCGATGCATCACTGTGAAAGGCGGTGCTGTTTATGCCGATCCCCTGTTCCAACATCCACCAACGACACATTCAAATACCAACCAAATCGACCTGTTTCACAGGAACTCGGCAGTTACACATCAACCACTAGTATACCATGTGTACCTTGCATCCGTGTACAATATGAAGGAAACAAATCACAGCAGAAGCATGCAAAGCACTGTATTTCTTACTCAGATCCAAGCTTATGCACTTGCAATATGTGTTCGCCAGCCACTGATTCATTAAACATCACTTATCAAAATACTTTGAGTTTGTCTCCACCTGCAAGTGGCTCGTGGACTGCTTCCACTCTATCATTTCCTCACTTTACTAAACAATGAATCTATAAAGATCACACCATGGTTCATAAGTTGTAGTTCAAAAATTCCAATTATACTTTATGGTAACTGCTGACATGAGAAATTACTTACAATTTTGTTTCAAATTTTATTTATTCAATGATTTGCTTGTTTCTATTGATTTCATGTTTATTTCCTATGCATTTTATTTCTAATAAACATTGAATTTCAACATGTTTCGTCACTTCGCTTTCATTGTGGCAATCCTCTGTATATGAATGTTTGATTAGTAGTGCACGCTGTGAATCAGACTTGTGAATTGACCTTGGCTTTCAGGCTCACCCCAGACTCTTATAGAACAGCTCTGACGGGCCCGTTTTTACCAGCTGAGGTTTAACTCAACATTCAATTATTCTGCGTTGATCAGTTGAATCAAGACACGGCACAGTTTAAAAAATCGAAGAACCCTGGCAACGGAAGAAAGTAGTAAGTAAAACTCCACTTCTGGACCGCGCAAGATGGCCGCCATCGCTGAGTCCCCCCCCCCCTCTGGCACGGCAGAGTGTCGTGGTCGGCCGCCGTGGTGCTTCGTGTCTGAGTCCCCCCCCCCCTCTGGAACGATAGAGTGTCGTGGTGGACTTGGGCGACCGCCAGGATTAGTCTTGAGGCTATAGTGTGTGATGTTTTTGTTGTAAAATGGGTTGTTTCGAGTGGAAGGAGTGGTCGGATGAGAAAACGGAGGTCGGATTCGTGTTCAGCGTGAAATTCTGCATCGGTAGGGTGAGTTTCAAGGCAATCGGTGAGAAAAAATTTTTCTTTAAAATTTTAACAGAGTTAGAATTTGGGACGTTTTGGTGTGTAGCGTCCAAACGAAGCATCGGATGAGAAAACGGAGGTCAGATTCGGATTCAGCGTGAAATTCTACATCGGTAGGGTGAGTTTCAAGTCAATCGGAGAGAAAAAATTTTCGGCTGACGTCCCCCCCCTGGACAGCTTGCTTCCAGTGGACGGATTTTGTCGTGCGATAGCTCGTTTGAAAGCTAAGAGTGAGACAAATTCAGTGAAAGAATCGGCTTGTTCCTATCTGTCTTCGTTCAAAAGTTAGAGCGGTTACAAGATTTTAGGTCGGAGGTCGCTCACCTGAAAAAATCCTAAGTGTCAGAGTGACTTTGTATGGGTAAAATTTTGAAAATTTTCCAAAGTGTGGAATTTCGACCTGGGACCGTCACCAAAACATTTTTCATCAAATTTCACTGACCTCCCCCCCCCTCTGGACAGCTAGCTTCAATCTTGGCTTCTACTGGACGGATTTTGTCGTGCAATAGCTCGTTTGAAAGCTAAGAGTGAGACAAATTCAGTGAAAGAATCGGCTTGTTCCTATCTGCCTTCGTTTAGATGTGAGACGCCATTTAAGATTTTGGGACATTGGCGAAAAACGACAGAGTTAGAATTTGGGACGTTTTGGGCTGTAGCTTCAAAACGAAGCATCGGATTGGAAAACGGATTTCAGATTTGGAATCAGCTTGATGTTATTGTCCAATGAGGATCATCATCCAATGAGAATCGAGCATTTCTTTATAAATAGCGAGCCTTCCACGGTGAGAATCATTCCATCGTTGAATCACACGAGTGACGGACGCACATTTTCTCTCTCTAGTTCCCTGTTCTATTATCCAACTAAAATGGTAAGTCGCTACTTCCCTCCCTCTCCTCCCTTGAACGTAAACTTAATACAATCTTTTTTCATTTTCAGGCATCTACTCCATCTGCTGCACTAGTAGGACAAAATGGCGGTCAAACGTTACAAGGTTCGCTACGGTCAGATCATCTACAACTGAGGCCAGTGGAAGAAACATCCAAGGTACATAATCCTACACCGCTACAGCGTAAATTTAAACAAGCCTTGCGTTATGATGATCATAGCGTAGTACTCCAAACGGGAATGCTCCCTTCCACGGATGTCAAGATAATGCACAATCAGTATGGGGACTACATACTGATCCCCGTGAGTCCGTACAGTCGCCACCAACTTGATATTATTGAGGAGTACGTGACATTAAATATGGACATTCCTACTCCTCTTGCTCAAGAGTGGAAGGCGAGAGATGACAAGGATACTCCCTATAGAAAGATTTGGGATGGTAATCACATTTGCCTACCGGTATCACATTGGTGTACTTACTATAAGAAGGAGGGAGATCATTCAATACCCATCAGATGTGATGATCTCGGAGAAGGTACTTGGGATATCCTTTTCAAAGTGAATGGGCTATATTATGGTCGACACAAGGATAATAAAATAGCCTCTCTCTCCATGCATATGGAATCCATCCTATATATTCCGAAACCACCCAACGTGGACGACATAATTGATCAAATCCTTAACAGCAGTGGTACGAAGCGCAAGTCGGAGAAGAATGCTACATCAAAACGCAAATCAAAGAAGGAGAATTACTAGTCCTTTCCTAACTCTACCCTATGACAATTCGCTTATGTGCTTTGAGTGTCGTAGACGTGGTCTTATTAGATACATTTTACTTCTTCGTTGCCATCATATCATTTGTGTATTTTGTCGTGAAAAGCATCGTTGTAATTCTTCATTTTGTAATATGTTATAGAACGCTTCCTTAGATGTGTAAATTTCCGTTTTAGGCTTCTATCATCATTTTTATGGATTGTGAGGGTGAACCTGTACAGGAGCTCAGTGCTATTGCTATGAACAATTGGACATATCAGATTGTTAGTGTCTATCATCAACATGCCAACAGCGATCCCAATGTTGATCAATGGGCGAGAAAACACATTCATGGACTTAATCTGAAATATTTGCAAGACTATGGCTTTTCTTGTGAAAGTGCTCTTCTTATTGACTTTAAACGATGGTTAGCTGCTTTCAATGTTATACGCATCTTTTGTAATAATCCTGGTAAGGAGAGGAAAGTATTTCCCAATCTAATCATTGATGATATTTTGCTCCCGCCTTGGGATAGTAGAGTGAATCAACATTATCATGAAGTCACGAAACGTTTTAAGGATTTGTGTGTTCCTATTTTGTCTGTTCGTTGTAGTAGCTACGTTCATAACCAATGCTTCTTTCCTCCTTACCTCAACACTGCCAAAGTCCTGTATGGTTATCATTGCTCGCTGTATGATAGTTATCAGCTGTATCTATTTTATCTCTTTCAAACCATTGATTTATAATGCATGCTTGTTACCGTTATTCAATAAATGTTACTATGAGAAGAGTTGTTGTTTTCATGCAATGGATGGGATAGATAAAGGGCGATCATGTCTTTCTCAAACGACTGCGGAACATTACGTTTTCATAGGCAAAGTTTAAAAGGAGCTGTTCAAGATTATGTGATAAAATTTCATAAAGATGAGACCGACATCGAAGCAGTGGTTGATGATGCTAGCACTCTATTTCTAGAGTTAATGAATACATTCTCTGATAGCATTATCATGGCGCGATTAGTTGCGAAAATTAAGTTTAGTCATTTTGGAAAGGAAGAGGTGGAAAGTCGCTCTTTCCATTTTGCTTCTTATTCAATGGAAGTGGTAGATCACCCCCAAGAATTTTTTAAAAGACATATGATAAAAATTGCTGAACGTCTTAACGCATTTAACCATCATGGTAGCAGTCTAGTGATTGAAGCGATTTCAGATATTCACATTCAACTTTCCATAAAGAAAAATTGAAAATGCAGTGGTACTTGATTGTAGCACAACTGGTTTTCGAGCTATGTCTGCTCACTCTCGAAGTATATTCCTTCTGTACATGCGTCTATTATTTAGAAAAGGCTAGCAAATTCATATCTTCAAAAAGACTTGCTATAGACATCAGTAACGGTGAAACTATGTGTTGCGATGTATGTAAGCGAAAGGATGGAAATGAAAAGCGCATCTTCAAGAGATGTAAGCATGCTTTTTGTCAACGCTGTTTCATACGTAATTGCATTCAACTTTGCCAATGTAACCACTGTGATATTGCTCATTTCGAGTGTCACTTATGTCGCAATAGTTAGTACCTATGCAAATGTGGTAAAGATAGGTTTTAGCAAAGACTAACACGGAAAATGGCGAAACGTAAAATGGCGAAACGTAAAAGTCAAAAGTTTTCTTCAGCCATTCAAGCTCTCCGACGAATGAAAGCAAATCAGCGATACAATGCTATACGACATGCTAACGATAAATTCATTTGTGAAATTATTTCTCATGTGAGGAAGTTGAGGACGAAGAAATTAGCGCCAAAACAACGAAAGTTACTTAAGCGATATGCTACGAAATTGCGTTTCATCTCCAATCCTAAAGTCACCCTTCAAAGAAAGAGGAAAACTCTAACACAAGAGGGCGGTTTCCTTTCAGCAATACTTCCAATGATAGCTCCTGCCGTGGGCAACCTATTGGGTAATATCTTTGGCTCTAAGCGTTAATTATGCAAATGTTGAATCTCAAAGTGATAAAATGGATTTCAGACTTCAATGTGATAAAGTTCTGACTGTATCAGGTCCATCTCATGCAGGTAAAACTGTTTTCACGCTGAATTTATTGGATAAAAGAAGGGAGTTGTTTAAGGAACCTATCAATCGAGTGATTTGGTGTTATGGTATTTATCAACCGTCGCTGTTTCAGGAATTGCAAAGTCGCAACTTTATTCGACATGAAGGAATTATTCCAGTGGATAAACTTCAGTCTAATGATGTTGTTGTATTGGATGATTTATTAAAAGAAAGTAAGAATTCAAAAGATGTTACAGATATGTTCACTCGCGCAGCACACCATAAAAGGTGTTTTATCATCTATATTACACAAAATTTGTTTCCTGATGGAAAAGAAGCTCGTACACGAAACCTGAATACACACTATTATGCTATTTTCAAGAATCCGCGAGATAAAAGTCAATTTGAAATTTTAGCGCGACAAGTTGCACCCAGAGGATCAAAAGCCTTAATTGAAATTTTTCAAGCAGCTACTGAAAAACCATACGGTTACTTATTCATTGACTTTACGCAAGAGTGTCCGGAAGAATTTAGATTTCGAAGTGATATTTTGAAAACTCCCATGATTATCTACAAACTATGAGTTCTTATTCTCGCATGATTGTTATTCCTCAGGATGAATATGTACAATTGACTGCCATGCAGCAAGTAAAGCAACCTCTTGCAAATCAAATGTATAGGAAAGAAATAGATTATCAGCAAAATGTTCACATCAACGATCCACATCGTGCTGTATTATTACAATCGGAAACTGTTGAGCAATTGAAAAACTTGAAGAATAAGATGCGTGACTCTGTATCGACTGCTACACCTTTAGCATCTCGCGCACATGCCATATCTCTTTTCAATAGTATTGAGCCCCATCTCAATGTAAATGATAGAGGAGAAATCATTACAGATGAAAATAAAGTGATTGATGCTTCACGTTATGAAGACTTGATTCAGTATGCGACACGAAGAAAGCGCCGTCAGGGCTATGTTCCACCTGGTTGGTCATACTTTCTTAAACTATTGAAAAAGCATAATGTGCCAAAATTTGCTTTAAATAATGAGACATTGAAAGAACTTGATTCAACAGTGGCTACTACTCCAATGCCTCAGACGATGAAAATGCCAACAAATTGGTTTAAGGCGTCACCTGCTACATCCCCTCCCACACTCACTAAGCAAACAAGAGGAAGAACTCGACGTAGATCTACATCGCCACTAAAACTGGTAAAAGGAAAACGTAAAACAGCTCCTCCCAGGAAATACATGTTCTCAGACTATTAATATGAAGCAGATGTGTTGCTTGCCATGTAATGAGCCGCCAGAGGTGAATGTCGTTGTCACTTGCACTTGCTGCGCCAGCTCTCATAATGAAACCCCTAAGCAATGTGAACACGATCGCAAAACCGCTAAAGCTAAATGCTGCAGTTGTTGTAAATGTAGAAAGGCAAGAAAACAAAAAGATGAGAAGGAGGAAAAAGAGTCAGTCGTCATCGACTGAACGTTTGAAGTCAATCTATTATGATGTAAAACATCCGGCAGGATTTGCATCTATCAAGAAATTATCAAAAGCGAGTGGTCTTCCACAATCACAAGTAAAACGATGGTTAAAGGGTCAGGCTACCTATACACTCCACAAACAAGCGAAAAAGAAGTACCGCACCCGCCATTATATTGTTCATGACATCGATGAACAGTGGCAAGCAGATTTGTGCGATGTTGCCTCCATTTCAAAACATAACTCGGGCAATAATTTTATTTTAACCGTCATTGATATTTTCTCGCGTTATGCGTGGGCTCAACCTTTAAAAACTAAAGAAGGGAAAGGAGTAGCAAAAGCATTCCAAACAATTTTTCGAGAAGGTCGCATTCCAAAAAGAATTCAGAGTGATCAAGGAAAAGAGTTTGAAAATCAGCATGTGACAAGATTATTTGAGAGGCATGACATTGAGTTGTTTAGTGTAAAGAGCGCTTATAAAGCTGCACTCGTTGAACGTTTTAATCGCACATTAAAAAATCGCTTGTGGCGACATTTTACTGCCAACTTGACACAAAATTGGACAAAGGTTCTACAAGATACACTCCATGCCTACAATCACTCTATCCATCGTTCTATTGGACTCAGACCAGTAGATGTAAATGCTGACAATGTAGATAAAGTGCGCGAATCATTCCAACGTAAACGCACTCATGTGAAAAGTGATGTGAAAATTGGCGATAAAGTTCGTATCTCAAAAGTGAAAAGTGTTTTTGCTAAAGGGTACCTCCTGAATTGGACAGAGGAGGTATTTACAGTATCAAGGATTAATCAAAAAGACTCTCCGACCACCTACAAGTTGAAAGATTACGATAATGAAGAAATTGAGGGTAGCTTTTACCGCGATGAGATTGAGGTAGTCACTGAAAGTGAAACATATTTGGTAGAGAAAATCATTCGATGTAAAAAACGGCAAGGTGAAGAATGGTGTCTTGTTAAATGGACTGGTTATCCTTCAAGTATGAACTCTTGGATGCGCCGTGCCGACATCTTTCATCTAAGTGATCGACAGTGATTCATGCAAAGTTGTGACTAACAATGTTTAGGGTTTGAGCTATGAATCCAACTGCCTCATTTTATTCACGACCCTCCTACGTAAGTGGTGGAGGACAAATTTACATCGGTGCTCGCCGCCAACGTGGAGGTAGCATACTTGGTGCACTGAAATCTGTTGTAGCACCTCTCATATCCAATGTCGGTAGATCTTTAAAACGAAATGTTTTAAGTAATGCCGTTGGCTTTGCTGGTGATGTTGCTAGTGATCTTTCCAGAGGTAGAAGTTTTAAGAGCAGTTTGTTGAATCGTGGGAAGGAACGCGGTTTAAAAACATTGAAGCAGACCATTGCTGGTGTTACTCAAGGAAAGAAATCACCTAAACGAATGAAAAAAGGAAGGAGGAAACATCGCGGAGCTGGTAAGGTGCGATCTTCAGTCAAAAGGCATTCACGCAAACGTCGTAGAGGCTCTAATCATTCATCAGGCGCTAAACGACGACGCTGCTATAACTTCTAATCATGGAGTGTAAAACTTCCGGTTTTTGTTTGTTTGATCAACAAGCCATACAGACAGATATTCGTAGTTCAAGTATTGTAGATTATCATCCTCGAACAGCTGAGAATGCTGGCCCCATTGAATTTGTTATTCCTGGTGGTAGTGATGACTACATAGATTTGAGTTATGCGATGCTTGATTTGAGGTTTAGAATTCAGCAAGCAGATGGAACTGCTATTGACGATGCACATAAAGTTGGACTGAACAATTTACCATTGACTACATTACTTCGCGATGTTTCTCTAACGATTGGAGAGCAGCAGGTGGAAGGTGGTCAAAGCGATTATCCCTATAAATCATATTTCAATCATGTGTCACAGTTTCATCCAGCAGCACAAAAAAGTCATATGGAAGCCATGGGATGGTACAGAGATGAAGCAGGAAAATTTGATGTTGAAACAAACAGTGGCTTTGTAAAGCGATCTGCTATGATTAAAGATAGTAGAGTATGTCAGCTATATGGTCCGCTGAATTTAGACTTCTTTAGACAGTCAAAGTTTTTACTCTGTAATACCAGCATGCGACTCAAGCTGACATTGAATAAGCCTGAATTTGCGCTGAATGCATTTGCTAAAGTTGACAATTTTAGAATTCATGTGGAAGATATTGCACTTTACATTCGTCGAGTAGTACCGAATCCAAGTGTCATTAGAGGGCATGCTGAAGGTCTTAACCGCCAAAATGCCATTTACCCCGTTCAGCATACAAAGCTTCTCACCTTTACAATTCCGAAAGATCAAAAGAGTTTCATGAAAGATGGCCTCTTTCCATCGGAAGCACCGAAGCTCCTCATGGTGGCAATGGTTGAAAATGATGCATTTAATGGTAATATAAAGAAGAATCCTTTCAATTTTAAACACAATCAGTTAAGTGAAATTGCTTTACGTGTTAATGGTGTGAGTCATCCTGGTCCACCCTACAAACCAGATTTTGCTTCGGATCAATTTATGCGCAGTTATGTTGATTTTATGGATGTCTTTGGCTTTTACAATACGGATGACACCAACGGACTGACTATGAAAGAGTTTAAGAGTGGATATACTATTTATGCATTTGATTTGACTGCTGACAGCGATATTAGTGCACCCTATCGTCAAGCGAACGTGCCTCATAATATTCGTTTGGATTTGACGTTCAAAAGAACACTACCTGAGACGATCAATGTATTAATTTATGCAGTCTTCGATTCAAATATTGAAATTACAAAGTATCGTGACGTGATTCTTCAGTATAATCGTTAATGAGTTGGTTGACTGCTGACGATATTAAGACTAAAGTGCAGCGTAATGCAGACGAAGCGACGTTGAAAGCTTTCGATAATGTCTATTCACTCGATACCTTACCACCTGCAGTAAATCACTATCCCATCTTTATTGTGCTAAACACTCATTCGCAGAATTTAGGCGGTGAGCATTGGAAAGCGATCTTTATTGGAGAAGACCGACGTGGTGAACTATTTGACTCTCTTGCTCAACCTCCAAATATACCAACACAGCAGTGGTTGAGAAAACATACGCGTCAATATCAGCGAAATGAACGCATACTACAACATCCACTTTCATCAACGTGTGGTGCTTTTGTACTGTACTTCATCTTAAGACGTTTACATGTATCTCGATTTGCATCTGTTATTCAAAACTTTTCATGTAATCCATCCTCTAATGAAAAAATGATTTGTAAGTTCTATCATGATTTGAAATAAAAACATCATGTTGGAAAAATTGTTTTTTATTTTACAATCCGCTGGGTACGTACATACTCAATGAGATAGTCTAGGATCACATTTGCTTGTACATGAGATTTTAGTCCAGTAATGATCACTTTACTATTATGAAAGATTGCCACATGCACAGGTAACCAACAACTAATGAGAGCTGCAGGAAAAAGTTCGGGTTCATAACACAAACTGTAACTGCTGGTACGAATCTTCAAAAATGATAGACTGTCACTCAATTGAGTAGAGATCACCATATTGTCCACAGTCAGATTCGACATCACACACCTCTCCCTCTTCCATATCCGACGTAGTAGTCTTTGTAGCTCTAAGCGCATTGACTGCGCCGATGAATGAGAAAGGGCGCCGAGAATCTGTACAGTCCCATTTGGGAAGAGTTGAAGATTCCGTGAATTGTTCAACTTCACCACTAACATTTGAGGACGGCCCGGGTAATACTTGCTGTTTGGAAGCTGTTGGTGTAATGTTGTGAGATCGATTTTGGTGTAGAGTCTGAAGCGACGGAGAATGTTGACGATGGTGTAGCGATGGCGCTTCATGATGAAAGAATGAGTAAATTGAGCGATGTACCTTCCTTTTATACTTTTCCCAACTACCTTGATGAAATGTGAAGTTAGTATGAAGTTGGGAATGATAGAGTTGAATTCGCCGATTGTTGACGCGCAGCCAGATGCGATTTCCAATACGTGAATGTCTTTTCATATAGAAGTATTTCAAGTCCTTCATGATATGATGTAGAGATTGAAAATGACGATAAGATAAAGCAAACTCTCTTCTCACATTTCCAGTTGAATCTTTGAAATAGACGTTTCGATCATGATCCGTTTCAATACGTTGTAGGGAATCTAATTTCCAACTCATGATGTGTGGTAGTCATGTCTGATTAAGATTTGCATAGTAGGGCGATGAACTCACGACGAATAAATGTCATGATGGAGCGATGTATATATCTTCTATACTTCTCCCAATTGTATTTGCGAAATGAGAAACAGTTTGCGGAATGAGAATGGTAGATTTGAATTTCATTTCTGTAATGTTGAAGCCAAACTTGATCACCCAAGGAGATGAATTTTAATGTTTCAAAATATTCCAAATCCCTCATGATATCATTGAGGTTGACAAATTGTCGCCATGTTAATGTAATTCCTCTTGATGTATGACCATGAGAATTTTTGAAATGTACGTTTCCATCACGATCAACTCTGATATATTGTAGAGAGTCCAAAATCCAAGTCTTCATGATGTTATGCAAAGTTGCAGATTAGCAATATAAAAATGTCGTTTTATCATATTTTGCTTAGCAATGCGGCTACAAAGAGATTTACTAGTAATCGAGCTGCACTCTTTTCTACTCCCATTGATCATGTACAACAGCTAAATGGAAATTGGGAAGTGGGTGTCACTCAACTTGTTTATAGCAACTGTGTCTATACTTTTGATCATGAGGTGATGACTATTAATATGAGGCGTACAGCTGCTTACCAATGTGAAAAGGGGTGCCGAGTATACATTCCACAGTGGTCAAAGAAAGATCTCTTATCATGTAAAAAGTTTATATATGATTTCTTGAATAAAGCGTGTAAACATATTGTCCAATTTACTCCGCACAATGATGATTATAATTATGTACATCATGTAGTTGAGAAAGATTGGATTGTTGGTTTAAGTCCAAGTTTAAGAAATGATTTAGGCTACCTCGCTAGCGCCTTAACAAGCTATGATAATTTTAACGTTAATTACCACATAAGTGGTCATAAACAGTTAATATATCGAGAGGAAGCTTATTATGTAGATCTTATTCCAAGAAATGAGAAGACGTTGGTGAAGAAGATTGTGATTAAGCCAAGAAAGACAAACATGACTCCTGAAACATTATTGAAGAAATTTAATTATCTCCTTCGAGTTGATGGTAAACAAGTGGCAACATTGACTTATATCAAATCATCTAATCATATTGCAATAAGCAAATTAAATGATGATGATCTAGTATTAGTTTGTTCAAAAGATTTTCATCAGTTCTTACGACATCGTTCTGCAGCTGTTCATGGAAAATCTGATATGCAACATTTACCATGTGAAAGGCCAAATCAATTTGATACAGAATGGGCCGTATCTTTATACAGAAAGTGTGTAGAGCCTTTTGGTGGTTTCTTACATGAAACAAGAGTGTTGATGCCTCGCATTATTACTTCGGTTAAATTGGTTGTAGATTATTTAAATGAAGTGATTAATGAGCAACATATTTCATTTTCTGAAAAAGAAGGTACTTTGTCTCTCACTATAAATGGAAAAGGTATTGAACTAATTATGGATAAAACTCTAATGGACATTTTGGGTTTTGATCAAAATATCTTTAAAAGTGGTACTGTAACCAAAGCTAGCGCAGACATGTCGCTATCGCGTCGTATTAACTATTTTCAGATATATTCCAATATTGGTGAAGATGTACGTGTGGGAGATGTTGAAGCTCCATTGCTAGCAATGATACCATACCAGCCAAAAAGCTGCAGTATTTTATCTGAGCATACTTTCAAGAAAGTGCATTATACAAAGCTGAAATCAAACTACATCCCACAAATTGATATTGCCATTTATGATGATGCTGGTGCGTTGATCCCTTTTCATAAAGATGCTGTGACAAGTATTACACTCCATTTCCGAATGAAGAGTTAATGCAAAAGTATGCTATTATATTTTTCCAATGTGAATAATATGGAAAGTGAAAATAAGGACTCGTTTCTAATCTACTTGCCCAGTAATGCTTCTATGAATAAATTTCCCAAAAATAAACCATCAGACTATCGAGTAGAATTAAATCGGCCACTGCATTTAGAAGGTGAATGGGAGGTTGGCGTTTCTAGTATTTGCTATGATAGCAATATTCAGAATGTGAATGATTTGGAAGAAATGATATTGACTCCTCGCACCCATGATGGAATAACGATGAATAATGCATTCCACTTCCCATACAATTTAACATCAGATGGAAAATGGAACTATGAATGGATTCAGATAAAATCAGATTCTTATGAGCCATTTGGGAATGAGAAAATTATTAAGGCATTCAACAGTGGTAATACTTCCATCATGAAGAATAAAAATCAGAAAGCTTATGAGTTTACTATCTATCATTGGAGTGGGAGACAGTTCCTCCGCTTTCATTCTTTTACTAAAGGTCTTACGCTGAGGTTGGATAGTGAATTCTATCCGCATCTTGGTTTTGGCCATGGACTACATCTAACGTCAATTGCTACTGCAAATGTTAGAAAAGTTTATTCAAATCGAATCAACAAATTTCATTATAGATTTAAAATATTTGATGAAGATGTTGTAGAATGCGAAGAACGCATCATTTTGAAAAAGCGTGGTGTTCAACCTTTATCACTTATTGAGTTAGTAAAACGATGGAATGAGACTGTGGGTAAGAAGTATGGAGAAAAAATTATGGCGGACAAAAATAAGTTGGTTATTCAGAAATATAATGACAAACTTACAGTTTATTTCTCTCCAACCTTGCGTCATTTTGTAAGACATTATACGCCTATTATTGGAAGCGGTGTGGTGTATGGTTCTCATGAATATCACACTAAAGCTGATTCAGTTAATGATGAATGGTGGGTGGACATCTATGGTGATCGCATCAAGAAAATTTACCAGTCTTATGAAGAATCTAAAGTTGCTATCAATATAATGCCGCGTCTATATCATACAGTTGAAAGCTTCATTCATGTAGTAAATCCTTATATACAACAGAAGTTGAAGCATGTGATGAAAAGTAAATATGATGCAAAGACACACCACATTTCGTTTTCAATTGAAAATCAACGCGTTGTTCTGAAACTGGGTGATGACATTCAATGTCAATTGAGTAAAAATTTGAAAAAACTCTTTGGCTTTTCAATGCTACAAACTGTGTTTGCTGCTGCGCATACGATTGGTATAGAAACACCAATGACACTTGATAAACATGAACAGCACCTTTACATTCAAAGTGATTTGATTTTACCTATTTCTGTTGGCGAGAAAAAAGAATACATTTTACGTGATTTCATTCATGATAAAGACGCTTCATATGGAATAGTCGAGAAGATGTTTGAATCTATTTTCTATCATCCCGTCGTCAAACAAACTATACCCTCTATTGCTATCAAAATTACCAATGGTTTACAAGAGTGTATCCATGTGAAAGATACTAAATCCCTCGTAACTTTAGTGTTTCGGAAAACAAAGTGAAGTCATTGTGATATGTTTATTGAAATAAAAATATGTATATGAAAAAGTCTTTTCACAGATATAGGGGGAATGGGCTGACTGTAGGCATATATTCACAAGGAAGAAACGATCTCATGCGATACATAAAACAACCATGTATATCTACAAAAAGCAACATCAAAATACTGAGTTAAAGTTGATTATGTCAATACATCTCCTGAATGTGGTAGCGTGAGTTTTATTCTTTTGGGTGGAGGTATGTTTGTGTCAGGATGTCCATGTGGAAGAGATGTGTTATGTCCTATCCAACACCTCTTATCCTCCCATGCTGAAAGTGCTCGTTTCTTGAACGTGTACGTTTTCACAGTATGAACTTGAGATTTTAAGATTGTCATATTGACAAACGTTATAGTTTTATTTTTATAGGCCTTCTTATAGGACCGATGTTTCATTTTATGAACAATGGATTTTGATATACCTTTAGCACGCTTAATACTATCTGCACATTCTTTTAGTTTCATGGAATACATTTTAGGACGGAGGAGAATCATTTCATCTATTTCCTTTCCTGCTGTTTCATCCTTAAAACAACCAAGTTTGGCTTTATTCTGTATGGAATAGAGTGGATGAGTGGGATTGTAGTTAGATGTGTCGAAATATTTTTCTAATGACTTACCTACTTCATTAAAATTTAAATCTTTTTGAGTGGTAATTCCTAAAAAGAAACTATCTGTATCACCACCCAGCAAGCGAACCTCTTTTACGAGAGGGCATGGTTTTAATATTTTGTAGAAGAGTTGATACATTTCAAGCTTGGAATAATCTAAAACGGCTTGCCCAATATAGATGGGTTTGCACAACTCAACTTCTGATTTAATCATTTTAACACCTACAAGATCCTCATCGATGATGTCTCTATCAATGAAAAGAGGTGATGAGGTCAATTTGTGATATTTTTGTTCATCAACGACTAGTTTGTAATTCATACGTTTTCTAACATCCTCCATGGTCTTTCCGAATAGACTGTTATTCTTATATTTATAAAAATCCTTTTCAAAATTATTTTGGGCGAGTGCACGTTTTTGACTGTTACTATCTATGTAGGGTTTGAGGAAGGCTTTCTGTCTAAATTTGATAATGCGGTGAACTGACTTTAGAAGCATGCCCATTTCTAAATAGAATTTTAATATGCAGAAGTGTACGAGATAATTTTTCTTATCATATTGGGTGAGTAAAAGTTTGCGGCATGGTTTGTACCTTGGCTGTCCACACTCTGTTAAGTTATTATGAAATTGTGACATGAATGGTGAAAACATATCTTCAGTCACTTCGCCAGATTCAGGTGCGAGTGGGAAATCAGCAGTTTTATTTTTAATACTATTTGGATAAATCAAATCCACTTCAAAATAATATCCCCAATCACCTTCATCTGGAATATTCAGTATGTTTGAAGGGTTGGAGTAATACTCAAGCTCATTTTGATTTAACCAACTAAACTCGGAATGAGGTAGTGGTTTAGACAGTGAACTGCCATATAAATTATTTTGGTCATAGTACTTTAGGTGGATATGATCATCACCTACTGTTTCAGATTTTATATGATGTTTATTTACAAATGTGAGACCACCGCGTATTCCGCGCTCAAATATATTATACATCTCCGGGTCTTGTAAGAGATGAATGGTCTCACCAGTCATTTTAAAGGCTGATTTAAAGGACATGGCTGGTAGACTGACAAAGTGGACAGGATCTAATTTGTCTTCTTCTAATGCCACTCGTCGAAACTCCTGAAAGACATCAGCCAGCAAAATGACATCTAATTCTAAGTAAGCGATCATATAATCGCCAAACGTTTTACAATTAAATTTTAACCATGCCTCTTGAGCATGTTCATAGTCCTCTACTGGACAATCTTCACCCGTCAAATCGTTTTTGAATTTGTCAATGGAAGGAAGGGTTGTTTCATTTAGTTTAGACATTGAGCTAAAATACGCATAAGGAAAGACTCCTTTGCGAGTGATTATTTCATCCGTTAAGTTTGGATAGTGTTTCTTCAAAGTTTGACTATGGGGAAGAAACTTGAGATTACGAACGAGAGAAGCTAGTGACGCTGACATGAATTGAAATGAATCTAAAAATTTTATTTCGAAGAAGACTGTCTTATTTTCTTTAGTTTTATCTACTGGTACTTTTGCTGTCATTGCCATGAATTTTTCTCTCGTTTGTGCTATTACATTAAACTGCCACGATTTCATCTGGCTCAACCCTCCTTTTATGAGCATATGACTGTCATAGCCCTTAAAGTTATGAAAAATGACGGGTAGTACACGACGTCTCAACCTAAGTGAAAAGTTACATTTGGAGCAGAGTGCGTTTCTAAATTTACCAGTGATGTGATCATGATCACGCACTTTCTTAATTTTATCGTCATCAAACGTTTTATGACATTTAGGACAGGATGTGCAACTTTCAAATTTTTGTTTGTCTTCATCTGACATATGTAGTGACTTACGCTGCAATTGGGAATCATATGATTGTTGAAATTTAGCAGCTTTATCGAGAAATTCTAGAAATTTTGAAATGCAATCTTCACCTTGCCAAGTATGCATTTTGTTTTGTCTATTCCTAAAGTGGTCATGCCATACTTCATAGCAGGATATGGCTGCTGGCTTGTGGATGATATCATCAATGTAGCATTCTATGTCTGCGTAAATGACACGCAGGGGACTTAATTCGTCACTATTATCCCTATGTGAAAATATTTTATCTTTGGGCATGCGTTCCATTTGTAATTTACCTCGCTTGCACCATTCATAGTGAGTTTCAAATTTATCTTTACTCCAAAATGAGCGGATGCAGCGGTCGCATACAAAATGTTCACCTCTTTTAGAGTGCCCCAAGTGAGTGTACAAGCGAGAGATTTTGGGAATACCACAGTAGTGCCATTCCTCGCTATCATCTTGTTTTACTAATAAGAGGTTGACTACACGTTCATAACAAGTTGAACGTGAATTATAGCGGGCACCCTTCAACCCCTTCTCCCACACGTGAACGACAATTTTAATCTTATTATGTTTTTCGAACGTTTCTACATCTTTGATTTTCATGTTGTTACTATCACAACCTTCAAAGTCTAGTTCATCCTCCCACTGTCTATAGCTATAGGTGCGATCTCGATGCGCGTTGATATCATTATAGTGAAGGATGGATAGGACTGCATATTTGAAACACTGTGATTTACAATCAACATTGATGACAGCTTTCTTATTATACAACGTTTTTGGTAGTTTAAATGTGCCTCGAGCTGCATGACTTTCTAATAGGGAAATTTTGAATATGGCTGAGTCCACACCATCAAAAATGAGAGCGCTGTCGCGTTGATTGAATTTATCTACATTTGATTTTAAACATTGAATGTGAAAATTTAGCCAAGACTCGCAGTCTACAACTTCGGTTGCGGAAGAGGAAGGAACATGAAACTGTATTCTCTCCGTCACTTGACCCGTTTGAAAATCTATTTTAATATATTTTAGTTTAAGGTAGATGAGCGCCTTCATTCTAAAATTGTCTAAATTATTGAAGAGCGCTTCGATAATGTTAGAATTTTGAAGGAGCCACTCAGGAAAATCTACAATTTGAGTATTGGACTCCATGCAGTAGTCGCGTACTAAATTATTATGTGAAACATTAATGAGGGAGATGGTAGAGGTACCGTTGGTGTAGTGATCATTTGCATGCGTGTGTTGAAGTCTGTGCGAAGATCGCTGAAAGTGACTATCAAAAGAAAGAGGGCACAAATCGCAAGGAAAGGAGATGTCATCGTCAGAATCAACTTCACCTCCGGAGATTGACGCCGCTTTGCGTTGACACACACGTTGTTTGATGTGTCGAAGGAGACTGTGCTTCCTTGTAAACATATGTCCGCAGTCGGCACATTCCCACTCGTTGCCTTGCCGCGAGAGTCCTGAGCTGGAACTCACATCACCTGAAAGAGAAATCATTCTTTCATCTCTGTTCAAGCCTCAGTGTAGTGTTACAACCTACCTTGACTCAATAACTCTAAACTTTCCTCGAGAAGAGAGGGCGTTGGTGATGAAGTTGATGCCTGAAATTGAGGAAGATGCTATTAGTCACACGTTTGAGGGAGATGAGAGAGGAAATTTTCAACTTACCATTTCAACGAAATCAAGTTTAAGGTTGATACTTCTACAAGATAGAGACTTCACTCAAATTTGGAATTCACGAGATAGCAGTTCACTTGTACACCTCAAATAATAGTCAAAGAGAGAGATCGTGCGTTCGTCACTTGTATGATTCACAGATTAAATGAAATGACCTGAATGTCACTTTGCTTATATACTTTCATCCTCTTCATTCATTGGATGTTCATTCTGATTGGCTGCTTGTGTATACTTAAGAATTAGAAAAATGTTAAAGTTATCATTATTCAAAGTCAGCATTTCAAAGACAACATGACAAGTCCTCCAACAACACCAAATACCGCATTGGAGTTCTCCTCTCCATGTACATCAGCAAAGGTGCTCGTTACACCAAATGCACCAAGAAAGGCGAAGGTGGAGAAGACATACAATCTCGACAATATACGAAAGTTATCATTATTGGAGGACGATGAAGAGGAGTTGCCCGACCTAGCAGGCATACGGTGGAAATATTTACAATATGATGCCGAAGGGGTGATGGAGATGACCAGCAAGTCGCACTTACATCAAATATGGGAGTGGTACACCCCTAACTCCCAACCGCGAACCGTGGCGGAGTGGGCGTACATTGAGAAAGTGAGGGACGCTGCAGAAGAACGTTTAAAGCAGCTCAACTGTTTTTGTGATCTATGTGAAGCCAGACTCTGGGACGATATTGACGATGAAGACCTTTTGAAATACATGCCATAATAAATGTTTATTTCGTATTATCTTTGCTTTCATACTGACTTACTTGAATGGGGTTTTAGTGAATAATTTAACCATGTATACTTTTTCATTTGGAAATAGTAGCACGCTTAGTTTAACTTGTAAATCTTATAACATTTCATATGGGTGATAATGGTAGATGAAATAGTGTCAAATAAATTAAGATAGCTTACACTTCTGATACAGGGATAGCAATCGACTGCGATCCATGTGTAAAGAGCTTGTTAGACTACGGATGGGCTTAAGTGGATGATTTAACCATGTATACTTTTTCATTTGGAAATAGTAGCACGCTTAGTCTAACTTGTAAATCTTAAAACATTTCATATGGGTGATAATGGTAGATGAAATAGTGTCAAATAAATTAAGATAGCTTACACTTCTGATACAGGGATAGCAATCGACTGCGATCCATGTGTAAAGAGCTTGTTAGACTACGGATGGGCTTAAGTGGATGATTTAACCATGTATACTTTTTCATTTGGAAATAGTAGCACGCTTAGTCTAACTTGTAAATCTTAAAACATTTCATATGGACGATGATGGTAGATAAAATAGTGTCAAATAAATTAAGATAGCTTACACTTCTGATACAGGGATAGCAATCGACTGCGATCCATGTGTAAAGAGCTTGTTAGACTACGGAAGAGAGAAGTGTGTTATGTTGCGTGTGGCGCGTGAGTGTCCTCCCATTTCATTCCATTCATCAATTCGTCTCATTGATAGAGACAGGTAGAACTCATGGTTCTCATAACGTATGCAATGGAAAGTTTTAGGCAACCTTCGACAGTTGGCTAAATGTCGCCCTGACGCGAATGCATACTACGTTGAGACAGAGGCAATCACTTGCAAACATGACGCAGAGAGGTTTAACAAGATTGACCATTGCCGAATGTCCCTTGCGGTATACATAGCTACGGGTTTCACCGCCGCCCTTTACAGGAACGCCCGTCGAAAGGAAGTATTACACCGAACTGCATTTGCAACGTTCAAGTTGACTGATAGCAGATTCAACTTAATGATAGTATTCGCCAGTCCGAAGACTGCCCAGGGCAAACCGCGAGGAGGTTCTATCATGTCTTGCCCCATGGTGGCCCTTAAGAGAGCCGATGGTTCGTTCTCGGTGTCAATGGTGTCAATTAAGTTGACTATTGGCTTGAATAGTCAATAGGTATGACGGTTAGGTTCTCGTATACCCTATACCGCCTAAGCCGTGCTGGTGCATCTGGCACCTTTCGGATGCGGGTGGTTTTAGGAGTCCACACCTCATCCGTCCAAATGATCTTCTTGATCTTCCCCTTCTTCTCATCCTCTTCATCCCACTCGTCGAGGATGATGAAGTTGGGAATGCCGTTGTCTTCATCAGTGAAGACGGGAATGTTGTCGGCAGATGTCGCTTCCATCGTGACTTCAAATTGAATGAGAAGCGCTACAATCTTCTAGCTTATATAGGGTTTTCAACAATGAATTGCTCAACAGCGAATCAGAATGCTTCAGGGATAGCAATCGACTGCATAATGTTCAAGTTGACTGATAGCAGATTCAACTTAATGATAGTATTCGCCAGTCCGAAGACTGCCCAGGGCAAACCGCGAGGAGGTTCTATCATGTCTTGCCCCATGGTGGCCCTTAAGAGAGCCGATGGTTCATTCTCGGGAGTAACGTCATCTTACACCCTACCAATTCTGCTGAGAGAGTCTTTGACTCTCTCTTTGGTAGCACTGTCGACTTCCACACTAACTGGCACATGGCTAAAAAGTGGAATGTAGCGCCATTCCGTTGGATTGACAGCAGTTGCTGTCATCGGATTGCCAATCCGAGCAAGATTATTAAAAACTCTGTCTTGCTCCTCTAGCCTGACAAACTCCTCAAATAAATTTCGCGGCCTTAACTGCGGTCCGCGAGGAGAGCTGACTTGACTGTTCGGCGTCTGCATGATTGAAATGAAATGAAATGAGAGGCAGTGGTTTATATACCCCTCTAACGCGACGCAACGTTCAAGTTGACTGATAGCAGATTCAACTTAATGATAGTATTCGCCAGTCCGAAGACTGCCCAGGGCAAACCGCGTGGAGGTTCTATCATGTCTTGCCCCTAGGTGGCCCTTAAGAGAGCCGATGGTTCGTTCTCGGGAGTAAATTGATGGGGTGGTGAAGGCAGGCAAAGATCTGTAATGAAAATGATATGTATTAGAATAGGATATACTATCTTATTTACTTTTTCACTTACCAAGTTAGTCATCCTTAGGCAGTCTCGCGGGCTTCCTGATTGAAAATTTGTGGAGATGGCCGCGCATTCGTAAGCTGGCATGGAGACACTTCTTGCTCGGATGACCATTGTAACATTCTATGCTTTCGTCGAGACTTTGATTGACGAGTACTTGGCCGGCCAAATGATTATCCCGAATAGGGATGTGAAACTCAAACAAACGATCCTCATTCACACGTTCCCACTCATCCCTCATGCGCTCCAACTTCTCACACGCCTGCCTCTCATCACCCCGCCGAGCCACAGTCCTCTCCAACTCAACATTCCTCGCTCTCAACACACTCATCTCCTTCATCATCTCCTCAAACTTCGCCTCTGCATCTCTCATTCTTCTCTCCGCAGCACTCGCCCTCTTCTCACACTCATCATTCTTCTCTTCCAACTCTCGCGTCTTATTCTTCAAATCAGTCACACAACGCCTCATTCTAATGTTTTCATCCGCCACCTCCTTCGACTTCAGTTCCTTCTTTTTTAACTCATCCAACTCCTTCACAACTTCATCCTTCACTTTCTTCAAACTCTCATACTTATTCACCAACAAATCATGCGCCATCTGCTGCGAAACATGCCTCTTCTCCTCATCCTTCAACCACCTCGCCGACTGCACACGAATCCCACCACTCTTCACTTTTGGGGAAGATGAGCTCTTCGGGGGGTCGGTGATGACGATGTTTGACACCTCCGACGACAAAGAGCTCAACTTCCTCACACGCTTCCTCACACGCTCCCTATCTAAATCCACATCATCCTCATCATCACTCTCAAGCACTCTCTTTCGCCCAATCTCACCCTCCAACGACGCAACCGCTCTCGCCAACTCATCATTCTCCACAGCATTCCCACTAGCATTCTCCACAGCATTCCCACTAGCATTCTCAACAACATTCCCACTAGCATTCTCAACAACATTCTTGGCCTCTTTCTCCAACATTCGCTCCTTCTCAGCATTCATCAACTCCACAAATCTCAAATCGGTCACCAACCCTCCTACACACTCACCATGCCTCCGATAAAACTCGGCCTCCTGCCCAACAACCAACAGCACCCTGCACTTCACACAGGCAACCCTATTCAGGATAACCATGTGGTCGGCCCCTGCCTTCCTTATGTGGTCCCTGAGACCGTCTCGGCGGTTGATTCGACCGCATACGCACATTTTGATGTGAAATTTTTTGTTTTTGTCGTTATTGACCATTTTTGTTGTTACTGAGATTTCTCGTTAACTGTAAGATAATGAAATTAGTATAAGTTTTGAATCATGTAGTACAGTCATATTCCTAAAGCATTACACTTAGTCAGGAATGATAGATGTGAGTGTAGTGAGTGGCACTCGATCCCGTCGACAGCCCGAAGGCCTTGTACCGATCACTAGGGAAGTGAGAGATCTTCCCCGATACCCGCTCTTTACAGCTAAAGACATCATTGTCACTGCCCCGAAGTGGTAACAGGAACGCCGAGTCAAAGGTAGTGATCAGTAGCTGGGATCTAACCCCTCAAAGCTGCCTTAGTTAAATTTCTGATAGCAGATTTGAATGTAGTATACAGCCTAGAACATAATATCATCATTCAACATTCAACTTAGTCAACATTCAACATAATATCAACACTTAGTGAGGAATGATAGATGTGAGTGTAGTGAGTGGCACTCGATCCCGTCGACAGCCCGAAGGCCTTGTACCGATCACTAGGGAAGTGAGAGATCTTCCCCGATACCCGCTCTTTACAGCTAAAGACATCATTGTCACTGCCCCGAAGTGGTAACAGGAACGCCGAGTCAAAGGTAGTGATCAGTAGCTGGGATCTAACCCCTCAAAGCTGCCTTAGTTAAATTTCTGATAGCAGATTTGAATGTAGTATACAGCCTAGAACATAATATCATCATTCAACATTCAACTTAGTCAACATTCAACATAATATCAACACTTAGTGAGGAATGATAGATGTGAGTGTAGTGAGTGGCACTCGATCCCGTCGACAGCCCGAAGGCCTTGTACTGATCACTAGGGAAGTGAGAGATCTTCCCCGATACCCGCTCTTTACAGCTAAAGACATCATTGTCACTGCCCCGAAGTGGTAACAGGAACGCCGAGTCAAAGGTAGTGATCAGTAGCTGGGATCTAACCCCTCAAATCTGCCTTAGACTTAGTTAAATTTCAAATCTGATAGCAGATTTGAACTCAGGATACTTGAAAACCTTAGTCTATATGTTAAAACTTTGAAAAAACTGAAAATTAAGAATTTTTAAAAAATTCCGCATTTTACTACTCATACTACTTTTAAAAAATTTTATCAGTAGTAAAGACACTATCAAACTCTATCATACAAACTTTGAAGTAGCAAGATAGCTTGCCTACTTCAAAAGATAGAGTCCTTTGCACCCGATATCGGGAGCTCAGAGCGACGACCGTCGCTTACCTCGTCTTTCGATGAAGTGATCAGACTTACGTTGTCGGGGGTTTATATATGCTCGGAAGAAAACTTAAAATGGCTCTATCTCCGAAAGTATTCATCGTAGCGACATGCGGTTTGTTGCAAACGATTTGTCTCATCATTCTTTACAATATGACACCTGAACCATTCTCATATGATCATGGGAAGTTGGTCCGCCAGCACATGTCCATGTAACATGTCACAAGTGAAAAAATTCCTAAGTGTGAGAGCTCCAGTGTGGTGAAAATTTTGAAAAATTTAAAACTTCCGAATTTCGACCTGGGACCTTTACCAAAACATTTTTCATCAAATTTCACTGACCTCCCCCCTCCCCCCCCCTCATTCACAGAAATTTGATGAAAAATGTTTTGGTGACGGTCCCAGGTCGAAATTCCACACTTTGGAAAATTTTCAAAATTTTACCCATACAAAGTCACTCTGACACTTAGGATTTTTTCAGGTGAGCGAGCTCCGACCTAAAATCTTGTAACCGCTCTAACTTTTGAACGAAGACAGATAGGAACAAGCCGATTCTTTCACTGAATTTGTCTCACTCTTAGCTTTCAAACGAGCTATTGCACGACAAAATCCGTCCAGTAGAAGCCAAGATCGAAGCTAGCTGTCCAGAGGGGGGGGGGAGGTCAGTGAAATTTGATGAAAAATGTTTTGATAAAGGTCCCAGGTCGAAATTCCACACTTTGGAAAATTTTCAAAATTTTACCCATACAAAGCCACTCTGACACTTAGGATTTTTTCAGGTGAGCGAGCTCCGACCTAAAATCTTGTAACCGCTCTAACTTGTGAACGGCTGGTCCGATTGACTCGCAACAAAAAATGTTGTCGAGCAGTTTTTTCTCCTCTTTCAAACGAGTAGCTGTAAGACAAAATCCGTCCACTAGAACCAAAGTTAGAAGATTGCTGTCGGGGGGGGGGGTCAGTGAAATTTGATGAAAAATGTTTTGGTGGCGGTCCCAGGTCGAAATTCCACACTTTGGAAAATTTTCAAAATTTTACCCATACAAAGTCACTCTGACACTTAGGATTTTTTCAGGTGAGCGAGCTCCGACCTAAAATCTTGTAACCGCTCTAACTTGTGAACGGCTGGTCCGATTGACTCGCAACAAAAAATGTTGTCGAGCAGTTTTTTCTCCTCTTTCAAACGAGTAGCTGTAAGACAAAATCCGTCCACTAGAACCAAAGTTAGAAGATTGCTGTCGGGGGGGGGGTCAGTGAAATTTGATGAAAAATGTTTTGGTGGCGGTCCCAGGTCGAAATTCCACACTTTGGAAAATTTTCAAAATTTTACCCATACAAAGTCACTCTGACACTTAGGATTTTTTCAGGTGAGCGAGCTCCGACCTAAAATCTTGTAACCGCTCTAACTTTTGAACGAAGACAGATAGGAACAAGCCGATTCTTTCACTGAATTTGTCTCACTCTTAGCTTTCAAACGAGCTATCGCACGACAAAATCCGTCCACTGGAAGCAAGCTGTCCAGGGGGGGGGGACGTCAGCCGAAAATTTTTTCTCTCCGATTGACTTGAAACTCACCCTACCGATGCAGAATTTCACGCTGAATCCGAATCCGACCTCCGTTTTCTCATCCGACCACTCCTTCCACTCGAAACAACCCATTTTACAACCCAACATTCAGCAGATTGCACCAAAAACATCACACACTATAGCCTCAAGACTAATCCTGGCGGTCGCCCAAGTCCACCACGACACTCTATCGTTCCAGAGGGGGGGGGGACTCAGACACGAAGCACCACGGCGGCCGACCACGACACTCTGCCGTGCCAGAGGGGGGGGGACTCAGCGATGGCGGCCATCTTGCGCGGTCCAGAAGTGGAGTTTTACTTACTACTGAAGAAACAAATACCTTAGTGGAAAATTCTGGAGGGAATCAGATTATTTTAAGTCCTTAAATCAAATAATTGCAAGAAGCGGATTTCCTCAGAATACAATTCAATTGAATTGCCCAATTCAATTACAATTAGCTCACTGTAACCCCTGATCGCAGGTAGATAGAAACCAAGTCTTGTAAATTCTAATGGATTATGAGATATCAAAGCTGGGATGCGGGCAGCCTCCGACTCCGGGGGTTGATAGGACTCCGGCTTTTGATAAGACTCCGACTCCGACTGGCAATTACTTTAAGCATACCCAGTGCTAAAGCCGCTAGCGGTCCGTCGGTGGCTGCCGCCGACGGACCTCTAGCGGCAGTGTCCGCAGGAATCGCTGGCGGACCGCTAGCGGAAGAAGTATGCTATATGGCGGCATATGATGGTTTTTGGCGGCAAAACAATCTGCAGCTGATGCTGCCCATACGATGTATACACTTATGTCTTACAGGGCTTATCTTATAATGTTCCGCGATTTAATACACCCAAATATGTACTGACAACAATTGAAAACAGAATATTTCATTACAACTGTATTAAACAATGATTTTCGATGTGTACAATCGACAATAAAATCCATATATACTTACATAGAAACAATCAACAATCTATACGTTACCAAAATATGTGTAAAATATATAATAAGCACAATAACAATTGACATTTATAATTACTGAAATGTGTCACCTCATAAAATATCTGCATGTTCTGATATCTAAGAAAGGAATAGTAGCGTGCATTGATTTACGATTGACCAAAATATTAAACGGAGAAATTAAACAAGAAATCATATTCTTATGATTACATGATTATGTTCTAATGATGACGTCTAACACCTCTAAAAGGCATCAAACTGAATTAAGTAACATCAATGTACAAGCTACACCATAATCGCAGTTTATTTCTTATTTATCATTTAGCCTTGTTAAACAAATGCGCAACATGCACAAATTCCCACCGCATTTTTTACCTTTTTTTTAAGATTTGACTCTCTCCCCGCTCAAATTAAGTCATGAATTTTCGATAGATGTTTTCACGCTAAAATTACTATTTCTGTTCTCATTTTCCAAAAATATCGCACTCTCAACTTCGTGGGTATTAAAACGTAGAATTTTAATACGGGCTGCAATAGCTAGAGTATCCATGACAAAGAGTTTGTATCTTTCTCTAAGATAGTAAAGTAAATAGTAAAGCTGTGAAAAATGATTGACGATGAGAGGATAATAAGTAAGAAGATATAATTTTAGCTTACTATGAATGAATGAGGAAAATTCTTTAATAATTTTGTAATTTTTCATTAACATGTACTAATTACAAAATACTGTATATGTAAGTAATAAATCAGAGATATCGATAGAAATCTGTAAGGTTGAGGCTGTTTCTGAAGATATCTATAGCAACATTTCCTGACTGACAAATGTCAACATCAATCTAAAATTGTCAACTTTTTGATCAATTTTTACATCGACTTTGCAAAGTTAAAATCCTGTCTAAATGCGTCTGCTAATAAATTCTCAGCACACTTTGGCCAGTGATCGTTTGTAAATGTGCCTATGATATTTCGAAACACTCGAAATTATCTTTCATATCGTCAAGAAATTATATAATTTACATTGATACTCTAGATAGAACAGTCTATTTGAAAAAATGTACCGACTTTTACGTTTTAGGACCCAAGCAATTGAAAGTGCGGTATTTTGAAAATTAAGATGGGAAATGGTAATTTCGATATACCTTACAACATCTATCGAAATTTCATGGCTTAATTCTAACAAGAACAGTGTCAAATTTAAAAATGGAAAACAGTAAAAAGAAGGTATAAACTTTTGCATGTTGCGCAGTTTAAATAGCTAGATTTTTGTTATCATAGTATTTGAAAACATATTAGATGAGGACAAGTTGGCTACATCATATTGCGAACAACTGACACACTTTATAGTCGGCACCACCTCAACGAAACTCAAAGATAAAAGTGCTAGAAACTCAAGGATAATCAATTTCATCTTCATGCTGATATTTTAATTGGTCTAATAAGATTACAGGAGGAAATACCTGACACAGTTTAATAAACAAAATATCTTGACAAAAGCGATCTGCATTCTTTGATTTTAAATAGGTTTAAAACTTATAGGAAAAAAACTTCCTCTGCATGACAATTTCAGAAGCTCTTTGAAGCTCCGCATGACAACTTCAATTCCTCTGCATGACAATTGGCAAGTATGAAATTAATCAGTACAACTGGTATCAACTGAATCATGAGCACTTCCTTCATCGGATGCATCTGACATAAGTCTGACTACAGCTGTCTTTTTCTTTTTATTCAGGACGGGAGTGTGACGTGCCTGAATGGCACGTTTCCTTCGTCCACCACATCGATCAGACGAATTTTTGAAGAAACGTATAATTATATGTTGTATCGAAGCAACAGTTACATTACTGAAGACTCTACGACATGAATCACTAACCTCGTCTTCTAAGGCTTGCGGCAGCTTTATCTTGTTATGAGTCCCCGTCCTGTTAATCTGTTTCTGCAGTTCGTGACTTAACAATTCGTTGAATACTCGTCCAATGTATTCTTTTGGTGTAGATCCAGCAATACCTTCCAACCAGTTTTTGAAGTTCTGGTCAACTTCAAAACTCGACAGATTTTCTTTCGTGTGAATCATGTTTATTTTGGGAAGACGCCCCATCGATCTAGCACTATGCTTAATTAACATTCTTCAACGAGGAATCCATGACATTGAGGCGGGATGATAGATTAAAAAGTCTGACCAGAACATACGCCTGTGTGAACATTATTCCATCGTAGCTTTGCGGATTAATTCCAGCAAGAACACACATTGACTTCACACGTTTCAGCATCTTCAGTGTGCTCTCCACCTGAGCCATGCTGGGGTCAGTTTTTGGCTTGTCTGGAGAAAAGAAGATATAATGAAGCATCCATACAAAGAGATTGTAGGCATTCATGAAAATAGACTAATACAGAAACACCAACATGTCAACACCAGATGGTCTTGACAAAAGCAGTGGTGAAACCGGTCGACCAACCACCATGTTTTAAACAAATAAATTTTCGACTGAAAAAAGGGAGCGATTTGAAGTTGTGTCTTAAATATTGGAATATGAGGAACATCCCGTGCGCCACACTCAACTGTATTCAAATTAATTGCAATATGCAAATCATGCGATTTGAATGAAAGAAACACAGTTAGAAAATCATAAAACAATACAATAATACACCGGTTAGTATGTTGATTACATGTACGAGGCAAAATTGTTTGGCGTGTACCTCCATAAAGTAGGAAAGAGTGGGGCACTAGGAACCACCAGAATTTTCTACGAAAGTACTTATGACTAGCTTTAAATGATAATATGTTATAGGCCCTAGTTAGAATATCATAGAAGCCCCGTAACTCTGATTTGCTTGGTTGTACATACTTTAGATCATCACTTTATCACAGAAATGCAAAATTTCGACAATTAAGTAAATTTTGTTTTTATTCAATGAAAGATAGATATGAAATTATATGTTCTCACTAACTACTTTTTCATAAGCACTTATCATCAATTTGGTTGAGAATAAGTAGCAAGTACAAAAGATATAAAAAAACATATTTTTACAGAAAGTAAGGCCTTTATATGCCTTAATTCTAGGATAGAATTTTCAATGACTGTGGAATTTCAGCAGACAGTCCATCAATTTCCTTGATAGATTTGTGAAACCACTTAGTGATGATGTTTTCTCGTCACTAAAAGCGTGTCAATAAAGGGCTAACCAACGCCCGTAACACTCACTTATCAGATTGACGGAAAATTAGTAGTATAAAAAGTGACAGAGCTCATTACAATGTAAAAATCAATAATATGTTTCCAGCAGGTTGAGAGAATTCTACTTTATAAATGACTAGCATGCTAGATTAAAATTTCCCAATACGAAGCTGACTACAAAGATTGATAGGAAATACAATTACAAATAAACTATTCTTCAATAATATCGGAATTTTATTTTCATATGTTTTAAACCTTTTTCGTCCTACCATGTAACTGAAGGAAACAAGGACTCAAAACCAGACAGTGAGTATATAAGCATTCAAAATCAAAATAAAGCCTAAGCCTTTCAGCAGGATCAACCAACCATTATCAGGGAGTATTATCTTACAATATCTTCTTTTTTAAAAAATCTTAAAGAAACACAGAATCTTTTAGCCTGTAGAGATATACTAGTACTAAGACTATGAACATATAATTCTAAAATTGATTAGTCTTATTGGCTACATAGTCGTAGTAGGAGGTCATCATAATAAGAATATAATAAACAAGGCTTTACAACAAATATTTTGAATGCTACCATCATAGTACAGCTGGTTGTTGAGGGTTGGGGTTTCTCCTACGAGCCTAACCAAGTCGGACGAAGGGGATTCGATGCGTTAGTAATATCCTTCGAAACATGTTATAAGACGAGCATATCAACAAATGATTGAAATGAGGGATGGTAGTGTCGCAGGATCATGAAATCTCTCTCAGATGCCTCTTCGTCTCACGTACATGTATGTAAGAAATTCGCAAATCATCAAGGCACTTAGATTCTACAACTACTGATGAAACAAGAGACTTCGTGGTCAGAGACTCCAAGAACATCTACTTCCTTTTCGAATATCTAACGACGAAAAATGAATATTTGGTCGAGCTGACAACGGTACCAGTCCATTCTGTCGCTTACAAAATACCAAACCTCCTTATCAGTATGATGGAAAGCGATGAATGACGTATTTTAGTGTTTCGTTCGTTACTTCGTTTATTTTCATCTTTCTTTTTCAGAGATTTACTATCTTTTGATGTAAGTATGCAGACCTTCCAACCCTGAATGCCTAAAATTCGTAACAGAGACGACAAAATTGTATTTTATTGTACTTTGTTATGTCAAAAATCGTGAAATACTGAAATTATTTATAATTTTCTGTTGTCACAGCACTCACTGTATGACAAAACCTGTATTCATGTTGCCGATTAAAATATGTATATTGCTGTCAAAATCAGTGAAAGTCCTACCTGCATCATTCGGTGCATTGTGCAGCGCTAATCTCTGTTTTTATAGCCTTCGAGCAAGCCGTCTGCTAAAGCAGTTAACATTACAGCAAGTAACCAGCCCAATGGTAACGCCATCTTTTTAAATTCCACTACCATCCTTCAGTGCTGAGTGTTAAGCAAGTGTAATGTATCTATTCTTCAGTCTTAGATTTGACCCGATCTAGATGTGAACCCATGTCTCCCGGATGCACAGCAAACACTGCCATAAGGTCACTGTGCCGGTAATATGAATACCGTCAAATGACTCTAATTTTAACTTCTATCTTATCGTGGACCAGTAAATTATGTCGAAAAGGCCCATTACTTTTTTCCTTTACCAAACATAACTTAACTTTCGCATCATCTGGTCAACTATGTTTATTTTATCTTTTCACCTATTCAAAGCTGCGATATTACCTGACGAATTTGGAGGTTGTTCTTGGGAAGACCTGTAACCTTGGAAGAATTCCAGTTGATCTTCATTAGGAAAGTTGATTGAAGATTCCTGAAGAAGGCGAAATATGAACGGGATATGAATGAACATATAAGGACGATATTTCAATGTATGACGTGCATGGTTGGAACTGATAGCCGACGATTTCAAAAGTCACACGATTAATCGCGCGGATTAAAAAGAAACACGATTTTTCACCTGCGAAGTTATGCTTCAAAATTTACTATATCGATTGTTCATTTTCTTAGGCATGCATCTGTACTCATCGTACAGTACCTAACCGAATGCTAAAACCGGTCATTATACAAATAAGTACACAATACGACAGAAAAGAGCTGTTTCGTTGAGATTAATTACATCATGTCTCTTCACACTCACATACTTTACAGGCAAGGTTTATTGTTCGATTTTCCAGCGTTAAGCTAGTAAATCCCGGATTTTTAGAAAAGTTATCAATTTCAGTATTCAAATTCGTATATGAGAAGCAATTCAGCGTACGACGTAAGAACAATGCATAAATTTACAATCAATGTAAAAGACACGCACATTCTGGGTATGTTACCAGCATGAACGGAGAAAGGTTTCAAATATATGTTTTCTAAATTTTAACATTTCTATATTCATACATTCGGTAATCGGCCAATTATACGAGTAGGCCTATCAAGATATGATCTATATAAGTTTACTCGTAGACATGATAGTAAATGAACATAATATGATTCCAGAATGCGAATTTACTTGAAGGTATTCGTAAAGGTTTCATTATTATAGATTTTAGACTACTGCGGAGATATAAGCATCAAGACCGCGCCGCGTACTATAGCATTGGAGCTTAAGTCCCATTACATCGGGCCATTATGGTGTCCAACCCCAAACGAGGACGTAAGAAGATATACTTACTTGTGTGTTGTATACTGAGCGTCGATCTGACGATTCGGTCCGACGTAGCAACGGAGTAATACTCGACAATTCCTGTCCAAAGAAGATAGTACCTGTTTATTTAAGCGAAGTATAAATGAACTTACGAGTTTCGACTTACTGGAGTATTATATCCTGTGCGTCGATCTGACAATTCGGTCCTACGTGGCGTCGAAGTCACACTGGGTAATTCCTGTCCAAAATATAGTAGTAAATGTACATTTAAGCGAAGTATAAATGAACTTACGAGTTTCGACTTACTGGAGTATTATATCCTGTGCGTCGATCTGACGATTCGGTCCTACGTTTATGACATAGCAAAAATGATTACACCTTCTGAGATTTTGTTACTAATACAACATATTAGGCTACCTGAGTCATGATAGATAAAAGTTGTTACAAAAAGGAACAATGACGAAATTATTCTTATGAGGAAAATAAAAACATTTCGTTATAGGTTTTAAATCAGTTACAAAAACGTCTGTTGTGGAATAGAATCCGATCTTGTGTGAAGATGAAGGATACGGATATGAGAAAAGATCTTTTATAAAGTTAAGCAAATGTCCGGAAACTGTATCACCATTTATGCTGACTATAAAAATTACACCTTCAGACGTTAAACAACAATTGTTGGGACATTCATCAGAATAAAACAACTGAAAATTGCGATGACACAAGGAAATTTCCCTGACCCTGAGCATGGAATTGCTGATCTGTTTTTGAACATTGGAGCTAGGTTTGATACGTCTCTTAAGTTGATTTAAGTAATTCTCAAATCTAAAAGTTGAAAATAGTTCTGCCTCACCATATAAATTCACAAAATCTGGCAGATGAGACAGGACGTGAAAATTATACGTTAAGCATTTTTCCCCAAATAGAGAAACAGTTTGGTTGATGAATCTCTTAATGCATGCTTTGATACAAGGAACATAGGATTTAGCGGATGGGGTACACAGAGAAAATATGCTAAAATGAAGTAACAAGAAGTGGTTGTAGTAATCGTAACGCAACAATTTCCGAAAAAGGTAAGGACCGAGTTATAATAATAAAAATCGATATTCCGTGGCCTTGTAGTGAGGTAGTTCTGACAATGTTCTAATTTTGCGACTGAATTCAGCCGGTATATATCTCTGAATACGAATTACGATATCGGATGCAAACTTTACTTGAGAAGAACTCAATTTACAAGGTAGCTTAAAGCCTTTTACCATAGAAAAATAAAAATTACACAAACGCCTCATTATACCTAGACAGATCAGGTGTTGATAGTCTATCGGGAAATTCGTTGTCAAACCAAAATTTGGAATACTACATAGCGGGGAAAGTGAGGTTTGATTATTTTCTCTGAAAAGGGAATACATTAAATCGGAACGCGGCTCATGATCATGGCCTAAAAACACTGTACGACCATCAACACGGTGGCCAGTTACTCTACAATATGCACATCCAGACGTGGCATTGTGATAATTGATACACTGCAAAAGTGCACGTGCAGGTGCATCACAGACAAAGTTTATGGTGTTTATCGACACTTCAACGTTTCTATAATCAAATCCTTCAGCTTTCAATTTCGATAGTTCATTACATAATTGCAAAAGCATAGTTTTTGCTTCGGGTTTACCAAAACCACAATAAAACCCAACAGGTAAGGGATGGTAAAGTTCGAACATTTGGAATATGCATTAATATAGGCCATGTTGATAAGCCTGAGCTTTTGAACAACGGTAAGCCATCTATATTGAAAATAAGATCTAAATCATTCTTGCCCCTCAACATTTTTTTATCAACCAATTCGATCAAATTATTTTGTACAGAAAAGTAAGAAAAATAACCGGTTTGCATAGTACGAATATCAATCTGTGGTAATCTGCTCAATTTCTTCAGCTCATACACTGATCTTGGCACATTTGGAACTTTAAACTTGATCAAAAGTTCAAGGAGAAATTGCATCAATCTATGACTAACACAGAACCTAGTCATCATTATCATCAACTCTTCTCCTATGGTTAAGTCAGGCTGTTCATCGCGCTCATTGGGATCCTCTTCGAAGAAAACACAGTCAGAAATGTCACTCTCATCAGAATATGATACGTCCATGGAATCCTCGGCGAAATTATCAGATAAATCTTCATTTCCAAAGTCGAGATGTTCTAGATGTTCTTCACAACCTAAAAGAGAATATAACTATTTGTACATTTACTGACGGTATCTTATTAGAGATTTGGTGATAATATTAATGTAGCTTCTGTATATAAATGGCTTATGGATCAATCCGGAAAAACATTTTTTTAATTTTAAGATATAAGTCTTATTACGTATCAACATTCTGGGCTATCAGCATATATTTCAATGCTAATATTCAATATATTTAAATCGCCGCAGGTGAAGCCGTCTACCACTAGAACTATCATTGATTGACCGAGACATGAGGCAAGTATTCATGTGATTAATTATAAAAATGTATCTATCTCCCTTTTCTTCTTAGTCACGAACATGAAAACATTAAAAATACAGTATATACCAATGCGTTTCAAGTTACTGACTTATTTTCAATGGTGTCTAATGTACGTAGAAGTATAAACTTATAGATTTTGACGTTTTTAAGCGAAACTGGCGAAATTATCGGGTTAGTCCAATCGTTGTCGTGTCTAAAGAGGAAGACTCCGAAGTCAAATCGATGTGGATCGGTGTGCTCATGACGTGCTCATGATCCATTTCAGAATGGTAAAGGAATCCTAGTAATTGTTGACAATTTCAGCCGTTGGTTTAAAGCTTGAGTTATGTCAAGCTTCATATGTGATTACTTGACCAAAGTTCTTGATGCCGTTCGGGCCATTCATGGTTATCCAGTGACAATATTATCGGATAATGATCAGTCTTTTCAATCAAAAAAACTCGCAGATTATTTCCAAGAGATCAAGGTCAAGCATAGGAGAACAACTCCGTTATAGCCTCAGGCAAATGGTGAGGTGGAGAGACAAAATAGGACCCTGTTGAAATTTTTGAGAATCACTAGCGCAAAGGGTTTTGACTGTGAAAGTGAATTATCCAAATTTTCACAGAACTACACCACATTGTGTCACAGGTATTTTCCATCTGTGTTGATTAAGTATTTCTGTTTCTGATGAAGCTAGAGATTATGTCTTTAAGGAAGTTTGGTCCATGCGTTGGGAGAAAAGGAAGGTTTGTACGATCACTAGTTTCTGCCAACAAAATCGAGCGGAGGACAACCTCAAATGATAGCCTGTATAAAAAGTTTTCCAACAAATATCATCTAAAAATTGATGGTCAACTGGTGTCAGTTTGCAAGAAAATGTTTTTAAATACGACTGGTTCGACAGACTCTTTCATAAGAACGTATTCAAAACGAGACTCGATCAGATCGTTGTTTCAACTTCTTATGTTTCGATCATCCAAAGTCCTTCCTCTCTTGGCCGCTCCAACGTCAGGAAATTCGTGAGCAACTGACCACCAGTTCCATCATATCACTGTCGAAAACCGACCAATAAGAAATACTTAGAACCTAAATTTACTAGCCACCTTCACCTTTACAATTGTTATGTAGACCACTGCAAAAATAGAGGAAATGTTGTTGTTTCTTCTCAAGTGTTTATGGATGAATTTCATGGTGCAAACTAAACCTTATTCCATCCTTGGAAAGATGAGCGCTGCCTTCAAGGAAGGAAATTGGTTCGAAAATGAGCATCTAAGATAATAAGATAATTCTAAGATAATAAGATAACAATCTAAGATAATTCAAAGATAAATTTTTTTATAGACACGTTTAGGCTTTGATCTTAGCATAGCACTTAAAGTCATGACCGCAATCGTTGAAGCAATATTGAAAAAGAATGAACTTATTGATAAAAACACTAGCAGTTACATTGATGACATATTCATTAATGAAGACGGCGTAAAAGCTCAAGATGTTATTCGTCACCTGGAAATGTTCGGACTTAAATCCAAACCGGCAAAATATTTCGGTACATCTGAAGGAGTTCGCGTCTTGGGGTTGAAATTTGATGATGAAGGAAATTGGAAAAGAGATGGGCGATCGCCAGAAATTAACAATGAGAAAATGACAAGAAGAAAAATTCATATTGTTTTGGGGAAATGGACTTGACATTTACCTGTTTCTGGATGGCTTCGCACATGTTCAAGCTATATCCAACGATGTACAGCAAATGACGGCGTTGATTGGGACGAGAAAGTTAGTGATGACACAATGAGAAAGATGTTTGAAATAGAAAATAAATTGAGAAATAATGGCGATCCAGCAAAAGGTCGATGGACAGTTAATATGAATGGTTCAGTTAAAGTATAGGTTTACGTCAGCAACATTGCTTATGGAGCAGTAATTGAAGTGGACAATGATATCATAGGCATGGTGCATGTTCTGGTGATACGAATCATATAAATGTCAGTGAACTTGATGCAGTTATTCGAGGCATAAATTTAGCACTAAGATGGGGATTTAAGAAATTCACGCTTCTCACCGACTCTGCAACAGTATATGGATGGATGAAATCAATTCTTCAAAAGACTCATAATGTGAAAATTCATGCAATCAATGAAATGTTAATTCGAAGAAGGCTAAACATTGTGAAGGAAATAATTTGTGAAGAAGAATTAACATTGGAACTTGAGAAAGTTTCGTCTACAAGAAACAAAGCAGATGTCCTATCTAGAGTTCCAAAAGACTGGTTGGTTGCTAAAACTATAATTTGTGGAGCAGCGTACAATGTTGAAGCTAATGAAAAGAGCGTATTGAAAAATGACATCAAAAGTATTCATGAAAGAAACCATTTTGGAGTCAAAAGAACCCTTAAGCTGGCCAAAGAAAACTTTGGGTCACAAGTCTCTAAGGAAATGGTCAAAAGAAAATAATCAACAATTGTGAGCAATGCAAACGAATTTGCCCTGCGCAAGAGACCAAATACCAAAAAGGTCATTTGGCCGAGAATAATAATTGGGAATGCCTATCGAGTGATGTTACTCATTACGAAGGTAAAGTTTTTCTTACAATAATTGACAACGCATCTCGTTATACAATTTGGAAATGTTTGCAAAAGGAATCGACGAATGAAATTTGCAAAGGTCTGAGTGAAGTTTTTGCAAGTATGGGACCACCAGAAAGATTACTATCAGATAATGGACAAGGTTTTCGCATTGAGCAGATGAGAACTATGTTGTCTCATTGGGAAATAAGTCACCAATTCAGCTATGCGTATCGGCCTCAGGGCAATGGTATTATAGAACGCTGCCATAGGACCATTAAAACCATTGCGTGTCAATCAAGCATATCAATAGCAGAAGCAACGTATTTGTACAATGTTTCGAGCTACGGTGACAAACCTTGTCATTATGAGCTGTTATTCGGCGCAAAGTCTCGTATAACGAATATCAGACAAAAGAGAATTGAAAGTGATCATCCAGTCGTTATTCGAAAGCAGGATGAAAACGATGAAGAAATGGATGCAAATCCATATATAGTCCGGGAGCTAGCGTGAAGTTGTGCAGGGAACGAGGTAGTACATAAAACTTTCACATAGCATAGTACACCTCTAACCTACTGCAAAACTTCGCGTCTGCCGGATCAGATCATTTGCTTTTCAGAAATAGAGAGGATAACACAATCCTGTGTATTTCCAGTGGTAAAATTGTGACATCTAAGGTGTTGACTCCATTTTTTCGAATTTTTGCTCATAAAAGTTATACATATTGGTATTTTGTTGAACTGGTTATTATAGAAATCATCTACAGATCATGATCTTTCAAATGGGCTGTCATTTTGTGAGAGGATGAAGTAAAGTGTACAAACAGACACTTTTCGTTAAAGTATATCAACAATTTTCCTGAAATTCTATGTTAAAATTTGCAGTTGCACCAACGAAAAGTGTCTGTTTGTACACTTTACTTCATCCTCACGCTAGCTCCCGGACATACAGTCGGAGACAATGTTTTCTTAAAAAGGACCTCACGTTGTGATGTTCCATGGAGTGGACCTCATAAAATGACAAAAATATATTCTGGTACATCTTTGGAGATTGACTGTGATGGTATTAGAAGGCATGTATCTCATGTGCGAAGAATTTCTGCACACCAAGTGGTTCAATTTCTTGATTCTATAATACACAAAGAATTGTCTGATTTCCGACAACATTTTAAATTAGGCACACTTTCACACATGTTCGGAAATACTATATAACAGATTGATGAATTTTGTTTTATGTATTACTATCCTTACACTTAATAAATACCTGCATTTGCTAGGAACCTGCACGGGCTGTTTGAACATGATTATGATCATAATTCTTAATGAAAAGTATTGCCGTCAATTTTTTGTGATTAAATGTGCCAAGTAGTGTAGATGCATTTGTCAAAATTGATAACCGTTTATTTATTGACAAATGTTCAGGGCAATAACCGTAAATCTAAAATAGAATAGGAAATATCAAATTTTACTAAACTTAATAGTGAACTTATGATAAAGCATCCACCCGATATGTATTTCCCAAATTTACAAAACAGTATATAGTTACGTGTTAGAAGAATAATTTTATATTTCCTGAAAAAGCTCCCATTTGGTAGATACTGTATATGGGTATCGTCAGACAAAGATATAAAAAATCCGAAGCTACTGATTAACCTATCAATTATACAATTAATAATCGAGTTATCTTACATTACTGTATATCAACTAATATTAACACAATTAAAAAAATAGGCCTATTTAACATAAATTCTAAAAACATTCGTTGCAAGTGGCTTGACAAATTAATTCTAGAAAGAGAAGCAGTTGGTCGAATAGTCTGCAGGTTGTTATTTATCCAATCGGGTTGGATGCATAGCTATTGGTGCCAACTATAAGTTATTTTGTTGTGAAGGTGTTTTCTATAAAATCAGCTGTAATAATGTCAGCTGATTATTTTAAATTCACAGAATAAGTTCATCTAAGAGTTCAGTTATAACAACAAACCTAATCTATAGTGTTTCTTTTTAGAACTGAATGAAATAGAAATTGCACCTTTCTCGTCGTATCTTTGCCGGTAGTTTAGTTAGCAACGTCTTCAGCCCACCAATTCAGAATGACAAGGCAAGGACTGAATTGACGCATGACATTTACAAAGGGCTTTTACTTTATTCAGAAGCTTTTGTGAAATACATAAAATAACCCTTTTCTTATTTTTTAAGGAAGTATTTCCAACAAAATGATGTTTTATGTATTAAAATTTCTTGTAAAAAATAAACAAAACATATTTGCTAGCACTTACTATACTGAGGACTACATCCTCCTGCTTCATTTCCTTCGACACTTGATCCGCAGCTAGCAAAAACGGTAGTTATTTTTTTGGCTGCATGCCTTCTAATTGTACGGGAGCTTGGCATTATAAATCCTCCATGTAAATTGTAATGATACACTTTTTAAACTTTAGTGGCAATAATGTGAGTAAAACAAAATACATGAAAGTAATATATCTAGACTTTCTCATCCCAACTAAATTTTATAATATAATTTTCATATTATGTTTGTTAACTATTATCATAAACCTGATGATTACATTTCCCTATGCTGTAGACGAGAAACCCTGACATATACAAACAAGCGGCAATCCGCGAGCTGAAACAACGCCATTTTTTGGAAATTTCCTCAATTTTATGGGTTTATTACTTTGGTTTATTATTAAGGATCTATTTACAAAACCTATTTGGTTGACAAGAACTCGAGGTCGTCACTTGGCATTGATGATAGCTGCAGTTTTCGTTTAGCCGAGAAATACCGCGCTATAAGCAGCGGTAGTTTCCGGCAAGTGGATTCTCTGCCACCATGAAAATGTTTTGAAATGCCAATACTCGAAATAGTTATGTTTTGTACTGTGGAAATTGCTCAGAAAGCATTATTATTGACTAAAATAACTGTAATTAAGAAAATATAGAAAAAATAGCGTTCAAAACATAATCAATTTTTTTCGCCGCTGATATACCGCCATGCCGCCGGTGGACCGCTAGCGGACCTCTAGACTTTTAACACTGGGTAGCTCTTTACAAAACTGTCAACCTACATCATAGATCATTATAGGCTTAGCTGAACCTATATTTAGTGATCATTGCTGTATCAATCATCAATCATTTTCGATGAAAGTTTATCAAATGTCGCTTTACGTTGGATGCATACGACTCGGCTTCATCCACCCTGCTGATGTGTGCTTCACACGGTTATTCTCCAGTCTCTACCAGGCAGGAAAATCACCCATCCTTCTCCAAAAAATATGAGTATACCTTTGATTTTAATATGCCTTTTAGAGGAGCCATCACACACGATTAACATGAGGGTAAGATGCAATGTTCTCAAACAAACTAGTATTTCATTTTTGTCTCTGATGTGACCTTTGGCGCGTAGGTGTGGTGGAGGCTTGCAAGGCTTGTCTTCTCTACTAAATCAACGAGTGAAAAGACAATCCTTTTTTCACTGTCAAGGTTCATTCCCTCAACTATAGCAAGCTTTGCATGTACTGCTGACTCTGTACTTTTGTTTGACAGAGAAAGGTGACATCAAGACAGTGACAGGTATGCACGAGAATAAATAATTTGCTTGCATTATGTTTCGCAAGATACAGCAAGATTTCTAGAATCTCGATATCAAACATTTTTATCTGACTCCAGAAATACCATCAAGTTGCACTACTAGTAGTGTAAAATAAGTAGACTATGATGACAGAAATGTATGAAATATTTCGAAAGGATTTCATCTTCAAGCGTGTCTGCAAGACATTGCTTCACTCAAATTGTCTTTTTCATTCAGAGTACACGGTCGCCTTATAAACAGGCTTGTGTCAATCACTTATGAAATGTAATGAATTGTTTGATAGGGTAATTGATTACAATTATTTATTACATCTCTATCAATGCCATTGATTGCAATTACAAATTACTCAGTTGTTCTTCAATTCTCTTTCAATTATTTAGCAATTAGCCTACTTTAATTAATAACCGATGCTACGTACACTGTGCTATAAGCTGTCCCACCATTCTTTTTCCGGGGAATTCTCATATTCATTTCATTTGCTCTCCGTAGGCGCAAAACAGACCTCGCTGATTGGGCTCAGTATTGTATGCGAGGTCATCAAACATAGAATCCAATGACATTAATGCTTTTGACCTGCTCATAACTCTTGTATCATTTAAACTCATTCGGTTTGGGATTTGCACTGAGAAGCGCAGCGTGGTGTTGATATGAACTTTTCGGCTTTTTCCTCTTCCCCAAAGAGCTTCTGCTTCACATCTGAGATCCAAATTTAAAGATATAGCTTGTAGGAGACTACATTAAGGTGACTCTCATATATTAGTCCGGCAGCCACAACGAGTTTCTGCAGGGAACGAGGCCGAAAGTGAGACTTTCACAGAATGATGTACACCCTATGCCTACTACGAATCGCTGCGTCTGCCGAGTTCTAGTGAGTTCCTCTTCTTGTCCGACAAGATCAAAGAAAAACACATGTAAATCCAATGTGACGCAGATTGCAGTTTTTGGCTAAAATGAAAGTTTGTATGTTTTCTCTGATTAAACGAAAAGTGTTAAGCCCAGAGTCATAATTTTTGGCATGGAATGTCTTCGGCCACTTTCGGCCACGTTTCCTGCAGAAACTCGCTCGGGCTGTCTCAATATTATTACCTATCATCCTCAATATTCCATTAATGAAATTTGTTAGTACAATGATACGTTGGACAAGTTGGTTTACGGACAATGACGATGTCCACATCACACTTGACACTGACTTTCATTAGAAGCATTATGCAGGACGGTGGACAACCAATGAGAGTTGATCTCTTCTCTATGTGCAGATGATGACTTCTTGGAACGGAGACTGAACACTAATTAGACATAATTCTTTAATCAGCAACGTATAAGTCAAGCCAATCTTCATGGCCTCATCGAATGGAAGCATTGAAGTATTAAGTGGTCATTGAAGTACCCAATTGCAACACCTTGACTCAATGGATCAGTTTTGGTTACTCATAGGACAAAAAATCATTTCTTCTTACAAAGGAGACTGGAGATGCGAAAATTCCATCTTTTGCATGGCAATCTGATCTATCGTGTATTTAATCTCATTGTTGTTAATTGCATTCACGACATGGTTTAAGATGCTTTGGTGGACAATCGATCCCCGCTACTTGCCTTAATGTCGGCGGTCACAATTGTGACGTGTTATTTATTCATTGATTATTATTGCCTTGACAACTGATGTGTGGTGGTGAGGGTTTGATCCTGCCAATTGACAGAGTCGTATGAGTGGCTCGTAGGTTGGTTGGTTAGAGCACAGGTCTAGTTAACCTTGGTCGCAGGTTCGAATCCTACCAGCCGCATCTTTTGCATGGCAATCTGATCTATCGTGTATTTAATCTCATTATTGTTAATAGAATTCTGATTAAAGAATTTCATCCATGATTGAATTTTGGACTTCATTTCGTGATCCCAATGATGGTGAATATTTTGAGGTTCTCGCGCGACATGTCAGCTTTGTGTAGAGTGTTCGCTCTGTGTCCGAGAGACCTGCGTTCGAAATTAGGTCCATTCTGCATTCTTGTAAGCACTCAGGTTGATAATTTCACGGTCACATGGAAGAAAGGCTGCAATATGATCCCAAGAATATCAAGGCTTGAAAACTTTGCAATCCATAGCTGAAATCAATAAGTTCATAACAATTTATCAACGAAGATATTCAAATTCATAATTCTCCAATACAGCGAAAAAAAGTAAGTCAGAATAAAAGGCTGAGTAATCCAAGTAAATTGGAAGTTCATGAATCGCTTACAAGGTGAATTTCATAAAGGTCAATGGCATCACCTTCTTTGCCAACTAATTTGAACTAATAAGCAATCGCAATTTTAGTTATATAATTGAGAAGCAATTATAATAACTTTACAGTCACCACTGTTCAACATTCATTTAGGACACAGTTTGAATTACTTTACTCTCTCCGTCGATAAGGCGTTGCAATACTAAGACATGTACCGGGTCTACAGCTATGGGTAATTATACAAAGAATTATAAGACAAAACGTATTGATGGGAAAATGCAAATCAGAAAACTTCTATTACTTAATTCCCCCTCGGAAAATGATTGAAAAGCAATTTCTTCTACAGTAGAGGCAATCCTTCAAAGTATTTCTAAATCAATTTAATCTTAGCAGATATAGTCCGGCAGCCAGAACGAGTTTCTGCAGGAAACGTGGCCGAAAGTGAGACTTTCACAGAATGATGTACACCCTATGCCTACTACGAATCGCTGCGTCTGCAGAGTTCTAGTGAGTTCCTCTTCTTGTCCGACAAGATCAAAGAAAAACACATGTAAATCCAATGTGACGCAGATTGCAGTTTTTGGCTAAAATGAAAGTTTGTATGTTTTCTCTGATTAAACGAAAAGTGTTAAGCCCAGAGTCATAATTTTTGGCATGGAATGTCTTCGGCCACTTTCGGCCACGTTTCCTGCAGAAACTCGTTCTGGCTGCCGGACTATATCTGTAAGATTAAATTGATTTAGGGATACTTAGAAGGATTGCCTCTACTGTAGAAGAAATTGTTAATCAGTCATTTTCCGAGGGGGAATTAAGTAATAGAAGTTTTCTGATTTGCATTTTCCCATCAAAACGTTTTGTCTTATAATTCTTTGTATAATTACCCATAGCTGTACCCCCGGTACATATCTTAGTATTGCAACGCCTTATCGACGGAGAGAGTAAAGTAATTCAAACTGTGTCCTAAATGAATGTTGATCAGTGGTGACTGAAAAGTTATTGCAATTGCTTCTCAATTATATAACTAAAATTGCAATTGATTATTAGTACAAATTAGTTGGCAAAGAAGGTGATGCCATTGACCTTTATGAAATTCACCTTGTAAGCGATTCATGAACTTCCAATTCATTTGGATTACTCTTTTTATTACATACATTTATTTTATTTTATTACTTACATTTTTGTCGCTGTATTGGAGAATTATGAATTTGAATATCTTCGTTGATAAATTGTTATGAACTTATTGATTTCAGCTATGGATTGCAAAGTTTTCAAGCCTTGATATTCTTGGGATCATATTGCAGCCTTTCTTCCATGTGACCGTGAAATTATCAACCTGAGTGCTTACAAGAATGCAGAATGGACCTAATTTCGAACGCAGGTTCTCTCGGACACAGAGCGAACACTCTACACAAAGCTGACATGTCGCGCGAGAACCTCAAAATATTCACCATCATTGGGATCACGAAATGAAGTCCAAAATTCAATCATGGATGAAATTCTTTAATCAGAATTCTATTAACAATAATGAGATTAAATACACGATAGATCAGATTGCCATGCAAAAGATGCGGCTGGTAGGATTCGAACCTGCGACCAAGGTTAACTAGACCTGTGCTCTAACCAACCAACCTACGAGCCACTCATACGACTCTGTCAATTGGCAGGATCAAACCCTCACCACCACACATCAGTTGTCAAGGCAATAATAATCAATGAATAAATAACACGTCACAATTGTGACCGCCGACATTAAGGCAAGTAGCGGGGATCGATTGTCCACCAAAGCATCTTAAACCATGTCGTGAATGCAATTAACAACAATGAGATTAAATACACGATAGATCAGATTGCCATGCAAAAGATGGAATTTTCGCATCTCCAGTCTCCTTTGTAAGAAGAAATGATTTTTTGTCCTATGAGTAACCAAAACTGATCCATTGAGTCAAGGTGTTGCAATTGGGTACTTCAATGACCACTTAATACTTCAATGCTTCCATTCGATGAGGCCATGAAGATTGGCTTGACTTATACGTTGCTGATTAAAGAATTATGTCTAATTAGTGTTCAGTCTCCGTTCCAAGAAGTCATCATCTGCACATAGAAAGAGAACAACTCTCATTGGTTGTCCACCGTCCTGCATAATGCTTCTAATGAAAGTCAGTGTCAAGTGTGATGTGGACATCGTCATTGTCCGTAAACCAACTTGTCCAACGTATCATGGTACTAACAAATTTCATTAATGGAATATTGAGGATGATAGGTAATAATATTGAGACAGCCCGAGCGAGTTTCTGCAGGAAACGGACTCAAAATGATCTCACAGAATGACGTACACCCTATGCCCACTACGAACCTGCGCCTCTGCAGAGTTCTGCTCGGTTACTCTCCTTTGCAGAGATGATAAAAGAAAAGCACATACAAAACCAATGGAACGAAGATTCCAGCTTTTGACAAAAATGAAATTACTGACAATGCACTCCTCATGAAGAGAGGCCCTCAGGAGTCAAATATAAAGGTCCAAAATGAAGCAAATTGAAGTTCTGCGTTAAAATGAGATTTTCTGTCTTTTCTTTGATTAATTGAGCAGTATTCTAATAAGGCAATAACGTCTAAAGCCACAACTGCTGGCATGTGATGTCTTCATGTCATTTTCTATCATATGTGATGTTAAACACATTTAGATTCAGCGAGCCTCCTAATATCGGCAAACACATCAGCGTCAAAACATGGTGTACATATGTGCAAATAGGCCGTGAGTCATTTTCGAAATATCAAAGTCGTGAACCCAAGTATTTGTAAAATATTTCATTTGTTGTTAACTTTGATACATCGTGTACATAGTGTACATAGGGAATGGAAGATACGATGTAACTAATATTGGTTGATAATGAACGACATTTGAAGTTCCAGTGCTTTCAAGGCATTGTCATCAAGCTGATCACGTAAGGTCTTATTTTAGTTTGTAATGGAACAAAGAGGCGACGCAATATTACCTATTTTTCATGAGTTCGCAATTGAAATTGAATTTCGAAAACAACAATAGTCTTTGTAAATAGAATAATCAACTATTGAGTTGCATCCTCAGTTGAAAATGAGAACAGACCTGTCCTCTTATCATCTGAATGGGCAGATTGTTAAATAGAATCTTTTCAATATAGAAGTGTTAAACATAATTTTGAGCAGAACGACTTACTCGTCAATTCATTACACATGAGAGGAGAAGCGTTGTTTGTCCTTCTAGTAAATATTTTTAAAAGTTTTTAGACATTTTAGGATACAAAGATTTTCTTTTAAATCATATTTTGCAACTACTAAAAATGAAGTAGTCATTAGCTTGTTTATTTGAAGTTCGTTACCTTGACTCACTTTGCTACGTTGAATTATTTAAAGCTGTAGCCTTGTACTACGGATAAATTTGAGATTTGCTATTAGCAAGTTAATGACATTTCAAATTGAAAAATTTATTAATTATTATAGGCGCACTAACTTAGGAAACATGTCAGTGGTGTGTTTAAAAGTAAAATTTAGCCCTCAGAGCTTTTTCACACGCTCTGAGACCTGAGGGGGGGGGTCCAGTGGACCCCTTTTACATATTCTTAGTTTACCTGCTTAAAACGATATCAGATCATTAGGAAAGTTGATTTTAAGTAAAACAATGATGTTTGCGTGTAGCAAGTCGATATAACTAATCCTTTGAGTGTTTTCAGCCTTCTCAGTAAACACATGCAAAAATATGGTGTTTTTGTAAGTCAACCACATTTAGCACAGTATCAGTTGTACTAAGAGGCGGCTTTACGATGTTTGCTGTCGCCATGTAACCTCAGATAGATGATTTTAATGAAATTGTTCCATGCAGCAAAACGCTTGCATTCGGCCATTTTTAGAATTTTTCCATGTCAATCGGAGATAGGCCTAAGCTGAGCCAAATTAATTGCAGCATTTTAAGACCCTCAAAACAGCTGTGGAGATCTCAAACTCATCAATTACTGATGTGAAAACTTTGACAGCTGTCTGTTTTTAGTGTTGAACTATGAATATAAAGATAGCTTTCATTTTGAACATTGACTTATGCTGAGTTGTTCATTTAGGCCAACCAGTCACGCGAGATCATGTGCGAAAGCAAAATATTCACATTTTGCGATCTTCCAACACATTGCACATCTACGAGCGATGCAAACAATGAATAAATGACTTTCACTCTTTATACACCATCGTGGACATGTTCGAAATCATTTTTCATCTAATTACAAAAATTTTGTGATGGAATTTCTACACCCTCTGAGACCTGAGGGGGGTCCCCTTAGCCTATCGGGCATACTTCTACTGATTCAATTGAAATGAAATAACACATGCAGATTCACTGTCAGAAATGATGATTTTGTATGGGCTTGAGTGGTTGATATATCCTCAACGCAAGAAGTAAAACAGAAAAATATGGGTCCACTGAAGCCCTCCCTTGAGGTCTCTGAAGGCTAATGAAAAAATCGTTGAAATTTCACCACCGGTAACATGCGCATTGCAAATCTCAACACTACTCCTGTTACAATAACCTCAAAATCATTTTGCTTAAACCATCATTACTCACGAATATTTGTTGATGATTGTACAATTAAGAGTATTTGTTCGGCAAGGATGTGTTTCGAAAATTCTCATTTTACATCAGTGCTGATGCGAAGTCACGTGACATTAGTTTCTGAGAGTTTCAAAGACTTTGAGGACAATGGGTCACTCACTATTGAAAGTGATAGAAGGAACATTCAGGAAATGAGATTTTTAATGACTCCTGGCCGCAAGTTTCACAAGATCTTTCCACAAGTTGACAATTGCTTACACGCGTCAATTTTCTAATTGTTTGACGAAATTCAATTAATTTTTGCCGGCGGATTAGATTGAAGGCTGATGTTTTGATTATGAGAATATTTACCTTGTCAAAATACGCGAGTCGTCAACTGAACGACGACTTCTATTCTGTTTTTGCTAATGGATTTTTGGGAGAAGAGAACGCAAAGTTAGTTTTTTGGAAGAGACGCTACAATTTATCAAAATATGGAGAATCATTCGAAACATTTCGTTTTGTGCGTTGGGAATTGCATCGGATGATAGCAGACAAACTATTAATAAAACAGAATTAAATTTAACTGACACTGCAAGAGGATAATGCAAACACATATTTTATCACTTCTTGTAAAGAAAAACCGTACAGGAGTTTCTATCAGCCATAAAGTAACTTTTTGTCTGTTTTCATATGACGGAGGTGCGAAGTGTCTAGAAATGAGATATAAACAGGAGAAAATCAAATTATTCATTTTCTATCTCTGCTGCTGAATATTGATGGTTAAATGAGGAGCCGTAATGTACCGAAAGTAGGTCGATCTTTTCACTGCGGCAAGTTTCATAGAAATACGACATTTCGTATTGTTTAGTCCACAGAATTGGATTGTTTAATCGCATCACTTTGCTAGAAGTGCAAACTGATTCAAGCAGATGGCGCATGCAGGAACTTAATAAGTGTGCAAAAAGAAGTTTTTAATACCTTGCAGAGATAGGAAAAATGGTCGTGCGTCGCTTGCGGATTGCTCTGAATTCCTTCAAAATGCTCCGATCACCACGATTCCTTCAGATTCGAAGAATTCAGATCATTGCGCAAAAGTTTTCTCGATAATGTTGGGCCCTCAGATCATTATTAAAAATGTTAGCAGGCGCACGAAAAAACGTTCACAAACTTCTCTGAAGAACTCGACATCGTCTGTGTCTCTTTGGTGTGTGATCGGGTTGATAACAGTCACAGAAACTTTGCACAATTTGGTGTGTTTAATGTTGAACTGGCTGCTCATTGTTCGATTGCTATGGTATTTAGTCAGGAGATCGTGCCATTTCATTCACGTTACATGTTCCAATCACAGAATTAGACAGGTCGTCTCTTCTTCTGTTTGACTAGAAAGGAAGTATTAAAACATGTAATGCCTATGAAATGGCACAATCTGCTGACATAGCATCATAGCAATCGAACAATGAGCACTCAGTTCAACATTAAATACGCCAAATTGTACAAAGTTTCAGTGACTGTTATCAACCGGATCACACAGCAAAGAGACACAGTCGATGTCAACTTCTACAGAGAAGTTTGTGAACGTCTTTTCGTGCGCCTGCTAACTTTTTTTAAAATGATCGGAAGGGCCAACATTATCGAAAAAACTTTTGCGCAATGATCTGAATTCTTCAAATCTGAAGAAATCGTGGCGATCGGAGCATTTTGAAGGAATTCAGAGCAATCCGCAAGCGACGCACGACTATTTTTCCTATCTCTGTAAGGTATTGAAAATTTCTTTTTGCCCACTTATTAAGTTCTTGCATGTGCCATCTGTTTGAATCAGTTTGCACTTCTAGCAAAGTGATGCGATTAAACAATCTAATTCTGTGGTTCCAATGCTTCCCTTCTAGTCAAATGGAAGAAGAGACGACCTGTCTAATTGTGTGGTTTAGCCTCTTCCCGTGCGATGTCGACATTCGGTGTTGGTCGCTCAAGTACTCAATTGGCTTTGTGACGTAGAATAGGGAAGATAGATACTTACATCTCAGGTCAATGACAAATGATGACAATTGCCCCTTCGATCGCGCTAGCGATCAACACTGTCTTGTCGAGCTTCAAAAAGGGCTCCAAAGAGGCCTCCACATGAAGAAAACGAAGGTACTTTTGATGACGATTCATTACAAAATAGCTGCCCAATTTGTATTCGTATGTGATTACATCGTGAATAGGAAGCTCTTGATAAGATGTTCAACATAAAATAATATCCCTCAATTCATTCAGTAAATCACAGGATGTTTTGAATATCTCTGTCGACAGCACGCGTTAGGCAACATAATTTCAGACATCTGTTGAGAAATTAACGAACATTGCACACATTAAGAAGATTTCACACAAAATTCATTTGAACTCAAAGCAAATTGATACACGAACGCATCCGTGTATGACATAGTAAGTAAATGCAATGCACATTGCGTTCCAATGACTGCTATTCATCTTTGAGAAGTAGGCCTGCAAAAGACATGAGGCCTACTTTTGCATGACTGACAGCAGATACCGCCATGAATTTCCTTAATAAATTCAGCAGATGTTAAAGAGTGTAAATATTCTTCAGCTCATGTAACAGAGAAGATGACGAACGAAGCTGCAATTGATATCTGCACGCAAATGATGTGAAATATCTGCCAGAATTTCTGTCTTTCTTTCATCATGAGAAGAAGACTGAATTCTTCTGGAATGGAAGCAAGAACTTCGGCCAAATCGTCAAGACCGTGTCCACGAGAGAGAATGTGATTCCGAAATAATCGAAGATGTACCGTACAGTGGTTGAGGCGGTCAACAAGAACGGTTCAGAGAATTAGCTGATTAGGGAGATGATGATGAATTTGAAACAGAGATGGTCGGCCTACCGATTGATAATGTCATTAAGTCTGTTTCTGACAAAGAATCTGATATGCAGATGCATCTCCCTGAGGCCAGTTGTGACTGTCACATATAGTCCGGCAGCCAGAGCGAGTCTCTGCAGGGAACGAGGCCGACAATGAGACTTTCACAGAATGATGTACACCTTATGCATGCTACGAATCGGCACGTCTGCCGAGTTCTAGTGAGTTCCTCTTCTTGTCAGACAGAATCAAAGCAAAACACATGTAAATCCAATGGGACGGAGATTGCATTTTTTGGTTAAAATGAAATTTTCTATGTTTTCTCTGATTAAACGAAAAGTACGAAGCCCAGACCACAATTTTTGGCATGGAATGTCTTCAGGTCATGTCCTTTCATTTTCATGCACCCCTGTTTATAAAGCTAAACACATTTAGATTTGGCGAGCCAATTAATGTCGGCAAACACAAACATTTTGATCAACTTTATCCACTTTCAACCACATTCTCACATACATTGCCGATCAGAAGCATGACAAAAGCACATGCACGTCATAGGAAATGACCTGAAGACACTCCATGTCAAAAATTATGACTTTAGACTTAATACTTTCCAGTTGATAAGCGAAAACATACAAAATTTCATTTTAA
>CAJQUW010009656.1:0-147112 GCA_907163375.1 Prostheceraeus crozeri
CTTAAATCATGATGATATTCATAAAATTTCCTGGGCAGAGTTAGGTGTTAAGATCAGAGACGTTCACATATTCGTCACTTCATGAGCTTCAAGATTAAAATCTGTAGTGTTGCACACATACTAGTAGCAACACTAGAAACGCGAGAATAATTTACAAAATCTGCCTTTTATAAAAATGGATCAAATAGTTCTTGCAAGCCTACATCAGGAACAAAATCTTCGCAAAAAGCTGAATCTTTATTGTAGACATCTAATTGACCACATTAGTTGACACTTCTCCCCACTCAATTGGAGGCTGCATGCATAGATGATTTGAGTGTCACTGCACATTGTGCCAAGAGTAGTCATTTGTAATTCAATGTCTTTTTCAGTGTGCGAAAATATCACTTCATTATATAATATCACTTCATATATTACTTCATTTGAAATATATTTACTTCTTCTAATATGCAAAAAATATATATGCATGTCATATAAATTTTGAATTCCTCATTTTCGTGGAAGAAGTAAAACGGCAATTCGGTTTGCATGTATACGAGTATGAATGTCTATCAACAAAGAAATACACTATTTGAAACTTCAACAATCAACTTGACCAATTATGAGTTGAAAGCGTCAAATCCATCGCTGTCTATATCACTTCCAGCATCACCTATTTCATTTTCATCGAGTTCTGTAATTTCTGTGAGACTCAGTGAACGGGCTGAACACTCACTTTTCGTACGAAGGAGGAATGCTGTCGATTAAGTAAGGTAATAGAATTGTTGATAAATGAAGTCTGGCGTTTGATTCGTGTATTCTGAAATATTATTCAGATTTTCAGAAATACTTCATTCATTGTGAGGTAATCCAGTTGAAAATCATACTTCATAATTCCATTACTTTTTTACGTATGTTTTTACGTTCAAGAAACACTGATTTCATCACTATTGACAGCATCAATGGAATATGCTGAAGCCACCATGCTGCTGCCGGTGCTACCTGTGATGCACATGCTCTCCCGATCATTACACTTTGTTGTGTTTTGGGAACTTATCTAACTATTTGATCTGCTTGGATAGGTGAAATTTATCCGATTTATCGTTCTTTACTTAGGGTGAAAGTTCCACCATACTCTGATCCACACCTTCATCAAAAAGTGATGAAGCTTCATCAAGCTTGGTCAGCCATTCTAGATATTTTAAGTTAGTCTGGGCCATTCCGAGCCGTACTGACGGGTCCTTGCTGGGCGAAGCGCAGCGTCTACCGCTGCCAAGGAATTTTCGTGCTCAATTTCTTCAAGTCTGAGGACATCTTTCTACTCTTCACCAAGTTATGCAGCAATAATTGCAGGCTTATTGGTGGGACGATCCTCCCTGACCCGTTCACAGTGAAAATATGTTGGAATTCTCATCCCATAAAGCGAATATCATCTGAATTCCTTTTAGATTTTTTCACACCAAGTTTTCATAAATTCGCCGTATTTTTATTATAGTCTCATTTTTGTGCTTTTCAATCTATTTCATTAGACCTGCTGTTGTGGAGAATTGCGCGTATAGCTGCTTCTTACAGACAGCAATTTGCAACCCCGCTATTGCTATTTCAGTATTACTCTTCATTTTGTTAATTCGTTAGTGCAATAATATTTACTATTGTTAAGATCAGAATGCGTCTTTGTATGCACTGTATCCCTCCTTACAAGCATATTTGTACATAAATATAGCGGTGTATGTGCATGAAGGAATTCAATTTATTTTATTGAGCCATCTGAAATGGGATAACCATAGAATTAGGACAGGTAGCTTCTTCTTATGTTGACTAGAAAAGAAGCATTGGAACATGCAACGTTAATTAAATGGCAATCTGCTGACATATAATACCATAGCAATTATCGAACAATGAGCAGCCAGTTCAATATTAAACACGCCAAATTATGCGAAGTTTCAGTGACTGTTATCAACCGGATCACACACCAAAGAGACACAGTCGATGTTATGTTCTACAGAGAAGTTTGTGAACGTTTTTTCGTGCGCCTGCTAACTTATTCAATAATGATGGGAGGGCCCAACATTATCGAAAAAACTTTTGTTCAATGATCTGAAATCTTCGAATCTGAAGGAATCGTAGCGATCGGAGCATTTTGAAGGAATTCCACGCAATCCGCAAGCGACGCACGACTATTCTTCCTATCTCTGCAAGGTATTGAAAATTTCTTCAAGCCCACTTAGTAAGTTCCTGTATGTGCCATCTGCTTGAATCAGTTTGCACTTCTAGCAAAGTGATTACTTATCTTACAGTAGCATTCTTTTTCAAATGGCTCAATTAAATGAATTGAATATTTAATGGTATAGGACTATAGGTAGTGCCTATCGACTCATCAAATCTCAACAGATGTAATCACCACGAAGCATGCTTCGGCCTATTGGGCCTCATCAGTCGTGTGTTGGTTTGAACCAGCGACTTTGGAGCTAGAAGACGTGCAAGCATGCCCTCTGACCACAAGGCCACCGGACCATCTATCGAGAGCGTGAATTAGCCAGGAAGGCACTGCTTTATCGCAGGCACGTGGAGGGCGGATTGCAGTCTGCAATCACTTAATGCCGAATCCGAGATTGAGGCGCTTCACGCAGGCGCTACTCATACATGTTTTGACCTATCGATTCTACATATCAAAATGAAGCCTTCCAACATTAATTGCATAGCTATAGGTTGTGTTTTCTTTTAAGAAGCAGGTTCGGTGTCCACGAATAATTTTTTAAAGACTTGCAATTCACTTTTGGATACTTCATCTGTCTAAAAATCTTTCATCAACTCAAGCGATTCTTTTTCGATAGGCAATCGTCCATGATCAGTAGAATGGTTGCGTTTGAAATGGTATCAAGACAGTAATATGCTCAGTCATTTTTTAAATTCAAGATCAAATCAACAAATTTGCCAACAGCTTCGCATTTATCACATTTTTGTTATTCAAGTCAAATGCCTTCAACTTCCCAAACAAGATAAATGATGTCCGAAACTGCGGCTGAACTTTATTCTCATAGAAACAATCACAGAATCAAATTACATTTTTTTCTTTTCACAATTGTCTAGTTTTTAAACTCATGTCCTTACTTGCGGCAACTATTCGAGGGCGGCGTTTCTTTGAAGAAAATCGGTACATTTAAACCTATTCGAAATGTACTTTGTACGTGCATCTAGCAAATTATCGAGAATTTTCGAAGCAGTCACAAAACCCTTTCCTATTGATGTTAGTAATTACTTTCAATGCTTTATACACAATAAATGCTTCTGCAACACATACAGCACTTATAGACATGTACATAAGACATTGCAATCACAGGATGACACTCGAATTCTCCGGTTTAGAATCTTAAGATTCAAAATAATTTCTCATTCAATATCATTCATTGATAGCTTCATTCTTCCAAGTAACTGAAAAAGAATATTATCTGCATCCTACAGGTACTGAAAGTTGCAATAGAAAGAAATTAGGGCATATACTGAAGCACTTAATGACACTTGTATTTTTAGAATTTGTGGCAAATCTTCGCAATTACGCACATGATAGTTCAGCTACCAACACGGACAAGATTCCATCCATAAAAGGCTTGAAAATGCTGGACTTAAGAAAATGACTTAAAAACTCGTTTCGCCTGTACATAAACAATGAAAAGCAATAAATCATGCAAACTTTACTAATAATGCAGAATTCAGCCTGCAACTTTCCATAATTTACCAATGCCTAAGGCGAACGAAGAGACCATGTCTCAGGGCTCCTGTTTCAGCTCATTCCTTGTCATCGGACTCGGATTCTGCTCACCTGCATCTGATGAGTCAGGCAGGTCAAGTGAATTATCCAGGTCAGTAGAAGGCATTAATTGACCACTATGTCCTGACTATTCGGATATCAGCAGTTTTCGAGTCAGAGGGCATGCACTATCAATCGATTCTCTCAAGCGATCCTTCATGCTGTAATGAAGCTTGTATCTGTATTTGGATAAAGTGTTAGCGGGTTTCGTGGGTGTAGGTGCTTATGAAAAATCTATAGTCTGTTTTGATTGAAATTCAAGAATATGAAGTATTAGAGGAATCATCAAATGGAATGTGGTCTCTACACTTCAGACTGAATTACATGGCAGTTGACTTCAGAATCTAAACACTAAACAGACTTTGTCATAATTTCGAATCTAGTGGACATCTCGGCAAATTTGGGGGATTATAAATCACGGTGGGACGATAGGGTCATCTTTTGAAAAAAAATGTACAAGCAATCTGTTGACACTTTTGGATAGACAATTATCAACCCTTTCAGGAAATGTAAATTTCAAAATCTTTCATCGGCATCTTTTCTTGCAAAGTTAAAAAATGTAAATATACTACTTATAAAATTTGCTGATCGGATAGTGACACTCTTATCAATCCATGCGAGTAAGAAAAAAATGTACAAGTACAAATCTATGGTCACTCGATAGACAGAGATCAGGGCTACAATTTGAGACTAGTTTTAAGAAATTCCATCGATATCCGCATGAATAGTGCTATAGTATGTGCCAAAAGTACTACTTCTTAGTAGTAAGTAGTATGTGTCAGTCACTGTCAGGTAATTTTGAAAAATTGTACAAACTTCTGCTTGATGTCATTGTGAAGATCACATCATTTGCATCGTTTTAGTGGTAGTTTCATCAAAATTGATCGATATCTTCATTAGCAGCAACACTTTTAAAATGAGTATGTCATGTGAAAAGGACGGCAAATTCTAGCAATTGCGTTTAATATATTAGCATCTTATAGGCAATAACTTGCCATGTATGTTAAATAAACATGTCAAATGATATATCAATCGATTCGTCTTGTTGAGACGAAGAATTTTAGAGCAATTATGGCGACAGATTTTCAAATTAGGATTCATTGAGATAACTTCGAAACTTATTTCAGCACAAATTTTTTAAGTTAATTTTATGCTATATCAGACATTTCTCTACGTGTTTACGCCATCACTCTGGAGAAGTAGCTTAATGTCAGTGTTATCTAGCTAGCAGTTCAGTTTTTCGAAACAATGTAAGCTAATATACATGTATACTTCGTCTTTTTTATGAAAACTGTTTTTTGACGATGTTTTGTTTAAATGCTTAACTATTTAAATTCGAACGAGTGAAACTACTTCAGCTTTTCACGACAAGCTCTTTTATTATCTTGAAATCTTTCTGAAAGTTTTATTGATCAGAATCTGACAGCTCTTAGCAATCGGTGAGTACATAAGATTTTCACAAATATGTCGGAAAATACATGTATGTGCAAGCATAGGCTAATGGGGATTGCGAGATATTTAAGGACAATGTTTGATAACGAACTAATTAGTAAACCAATCTCACACATAACTATGAATTAGCAGGTGTGGTTTTTACTAAGCTTACCTATCAAATGGAGATTTAATATTGAGAAATTAATAATATGTGTAGGCAATTTACATGGTTGCTTCCTTCAGATATTCGATTTCATCATTAAAGCAAAATTTGTCTGATAATTACTGAGAAATAAAATGAAAAATACTGCGAATCGAACCTACGTCATTGGGTTCCTTATTCATTTGCGCCTTAGCCTCACAGCTGTGCCACTTTGCATCACTTACCTTTAAAAATTAAGGTCAACCTGATTCTGCTCAGACTCTACTACTAACTTTTACTAATGCGTAGTACCTCATAACTTGTTTTCTGTTTTTCAGATGGAAAATGCCTTACGAAAAACGAAGTCATGAAGATAATAGGAAGGTGGTTTGTCTATTATGTATGCAAAAAGCGAAGTCCATGCGAGGAATATCAAGTGTGATTCATGATACAATTAAAGAACATGTTCTTGAAGAATATGATGCAAATGACCCGCGACTGCCCAGTGTTGTTTGCCAAACGTGTTTCACAGTATTACATGAGTACAGAAGAGGTTGCTTCAGACGAAAAATACAAGTTTTTGACTCGGCTAATCTCAAGCCTTTGAAACCCACTACTCGTAGTCAAGAGTCATGCGATTGTACTGTCTGTGAAATAGGACGATCAACATTCCAATCTCCTTGTGATGTACATGTACAGAAACGACCCTCTGTCGGCCGACCAACGAACCATCAACCAGAGAAACGCTGCCCTATAAAAGTTTGTAATCTTTGTTTGAGTCATATTGCGAGAGGGGTCTCTCACAGTTGCACACAAACCTCCAAAACTGATAATTTGAAAAAGTTTGTTGATAACTCACCGCAACAATCAAAAGACCATCTAGCAAGCAGAATAATCAAAGAGAAAATGCAAACATCACCATCACCAATGTTATCTCAAACAACAGGGAGACCACTTTTGGTGACCCTAACGTCACCGAAAAGAAATGATGAAGAAACACAGAATCAAGTTATAAGCGCAACAGATCTAGGGGATATTCAAAATAGCCTGAGTCTCAGCACCAACAAGACAAGAGATTTGGCAACACGAATTAGAGCTGCGACTGGTAGGAGAAGTTCAGTTGAAATTGGAAGTCGGCAAGTCTTGTTTGAAAGATCCCATCAACTCGATGAACATTTTACAGTTCAGAATCTAAATTTCAGCAGAAACAATGAGGCAGCAATGTCAAGCAAAGATTTAATTCAATGTGTGAAACTATCTGACTTGCTAAATCACGTGATTCGTCAGCGTGGTGTCGAGGATAAAGACATTCTTCTCAGAATTGGGATTGATGGTGGACGAAATTTCCTCAAGATTTGCTTGAATATACAAACTACTTCTGAAGACTCATCAGAACATGATACGACGACAAAAAGGAAGGTGTTTAAAGACAGTGGCGTCAAGTAAATTTTGATTTTAGCCATCGTACACGATGTTCAGGAAAATTTCCGTAACCTATTGACTATATGCACTTCCCTCGATATTAACTCAGAACTGCAGTCCATACCACATCCTGTGATGATCGCGAGTGACTTGAAGTTGACCAACATCCTGCTAGGTTTGATGGGGCATGGTTCAAATCATCCCTGCGGATGGTGTGACACAGAAAAGCAAAAGCTGGATCAGAAGGGAACTTCTCGGACTTTCGGATCGCTGCGTAGTAACTTCTGGAATTTTTATCATTCTGGACAGTGCTCAAATAAAGCAAAACAATTTGGAAATTCCTTGCACCTGCCAATCCTTCGGTTTCCAGATGACACCACCGTGGTGGAAATTTTCCCACCCCCCGAATTACATCTGTTGATCGGGATTGTGACAAAACTATTCACGGAGCTGTTGAATGTGTGGAGCGATGCTGCACGCTGGCTCTCAGAGATTCATGTAGACAGAGAATTCTATCATGGTGGATCATTCACAGGAAATTCTGCCAAAAAGATGTTGAACAACATCAGCAAACTGCAAGTATTGGCATCAGACGAGGAAGTATGCAAACCGTACATAGAAGCCTTCGAATCTTTTCAAAAAGTTGTCGATAGCTGTTTCGGTCTCACGCTAGACAGTGGTTATCAAAGTCACATCCGAAGCTTTCATGATGCCTACATGAAGTTAGGGGGAATTCGAATTACTCCTAAAGTGCACATTGTGATTTTTCACGTTGAAGAATTTTGCGAAAGATTCGGCCGAGGACTTGGATTTTATAGCGAACAGGCTTCCGAGTCTGTTCACCACGATTTTGATTCACACTGGGAGAAATACAAGGTGAACAAATCTCACCCTTCTTTTGGATCTCATTTATTGAGAGCTGTCTCGTCATACAATGCTCAGCATTTATAAGTACATACAGGTACATGTATTTGAATGTTGTGTACATACTTTTACGAGACAAAACATGTAAATATTTCATAACGGATATTTTATAGCGGATTTCATAAATATTTTATAACGGATTTAATTCAGCGAAATTGATTGCAGCGGACCTTACGTTTCCACCTTTTGTGTATATTTGAACTTTTTGGAATCTGTGTTATCTTCATTTCTGTGCAGGCACCATTTAGTAAAGAAACAAATCCTATTGTTCACTTGTAGTTTTCTTCTCTATAATCAAATTTGAATCTATATACATGAACGTGTTGGTCTCCTAGTCACAATTGATGGAAATACGAGGTGTAGAGGGATACATTATAACCTGGTGCTACCTCGATGCTGATATCATACATTTATGTTTTGTCCACTCACAGCATAATGCTCAATCTCCTGGTCGATAAATAGATCCTAACACCCCTATGCCCCACCCCTAGCTTCGGCTAGTTTGGCCATGTGCGCTGGGTGGGGCATGGGAGAGTAAAAAAATCCTAACAGGTAAAACTCACTACATACATGTAAATGCCTACATAACTTGATTTAGCAAAACCCATAGAAATTAGTGGAGAATCAATCTGAAACATTATAACATGTTTGAATTTGAAAATCTGTCGCCCTAATTGCTCTAAAATTCTTCGTCTCAACAAGACGAATCGATTGATATATCATTTGACATGTTTATTTAACATACATGGCAAGCTATTGCCTATAAGATGCTAATATATTAAACGCAATTGCTAGAATTTGCCGTCCTTTTCACATGACATACTCATTTTAAAAGTGTTGCTGCTAATGAAGATATCGATCAATTTTGATGAAACTACCACTAAAACGATGCAAATGATGTGATCTTCACAATGACATCAAGCAGAAGTTTGTACAATTTTTCAAAATTACCTGACAGTGACTGACACATACTACTTACTACTAAGAAGTAGTACTTTTGGCACATACTATAGCACTATTCATGCGGATATCGATGGAATTTCTTAAAACTAGTCTCAAATTGTAGCCCTGATCTCTGTCTATCGAGTGACCATAGATTTGTACTTGTACATTTTTTTCTTACTCGCATGGATTGATAAGAGTGTCACTATCCGATCAGCAAATTTTATAAGTAGTATATTTACATTTTTTAACTTTGCAAGAAAAGATGCCGATGAAAGATTTTGAAATTTACATTTCCTGAAAGGGTTGATAATTGTCTATCCAAAAGTGTCAACAGATTGCTTGTACATTTTTTTTCAAAAGATGACCCTATCGTCCCACCGTGAAATATTAACACACTGATTGCTTTTTGATTTGGAATAATTTGCAAGTCATCTACATCATGCATGCTATACTAACCAGAGGTGCGCGCGATCAAAAAAATCAGTAAATTAAAAGTCCGATTGCCGATTATTTGATTCGCCAGCTATAAAGTCGGAATCGAGTATCCGATTCGAATTTGACAAAATATGTTCCGATTTTCCATTATTTGAGCTTCTGATTCGGTTGACATTTTTCACAAGTGAGTCGACTATCCTCTGAGATGGAATTCAATTCAATTTCTTTCATTGTTGTTGTTCATGATGCTATTGGGAAATAGATGATATTTACAAAAAATTCTTAGCATTAAAGAGATGTTATTAGATAAAATCTTTTCTGCATACAGTTGAAAACATTCTTGGGTGCCCAAGTTTTCTATGTACAAAATATAAATCTACAACTGATAGAGAGAGAAATCTGACTCTAGCAATTATTTTCATTTGAAAAGAACATAATTAGAAATCTTGCTTAAGAGACCAATGTTTCATCTAAATCAGCATGAAGCTTACCATGTAGGACTATGTTATCATTGTCATTGCGATAATTTCCCTCAAATTGTTAACCTTTTTGAACAGAGGTTCCAGTAAACATTTTCGTGTTCCTTTTTGTCGTACTACCAGGTACTTGAACTCATTTTTACCATGGTCATATATTTTGTATAATCAGCGAATGTAGTAATGAAAGAGTCGATTTGACACTGAATTAGAATGTTGATGCAAGTTTCTTACGAAGTATCATCATGATTTGTCGTAAAGCCGTCTCATTTCTTTTTTCATTTGAAAATTGTATTCTTGACTATGACTTGTAATGCATACGATTATCAATTTATTTAATAAACATTTCCTACTTACTTGCCCATTATCTATAGCCGTTCTTGAATACCAGCTTCCATCTGGCCTTATCTGAAAAGACATACAGTGCAATAATGAATATAGATATCGGGAATGTCAAGTTTTGATCAAGGAAATATAACCATTTAACTTTCTTAAAATTGTAAGTTGTGAATTTATCAAGTTGATACAACGTGCATCCATTTCGGCGAGTCTTCAGAATCTTACCAAATAATCTAGTTCCCCTCCTTTGCAATCCAGAAATGAGAAATTGTTGAACTGCCGTATCTTAACCGAAATATATGAGCGAGATGCAATTATAATCTCAGAAAATCGCTGCACCAATTTAACTACGAGCAAGAAGATCTTAAATGTACAAAGTTGTGAATTATAAGAAAAAGGATTTATATGAGAAGAATCAAATTAGTTCTTGCACGCTTTTCTTTGTTTCTTTAAAACTATAAACTAAAATAACTTAACAAAAGAATTCTACAGAAAGCATCAACTTCTTGTTTAAATCTGAGAATTTAGAATATAAAGAAAACCTTTAGAATTTATAAATTTGATAAATGATTTTTCTTGTTTTTGATACTTAGCTTAGCCTATCATATGAAAATCATCCGAGCAAAATCTGCTGTCGACTTTATGAAACATCAATCAGTTTCTTGATGACACAAATTCAGACACAATGCGTTTACAATTTTGATTGCTAATTTTCTATATGAGTACAAAGAACGTCATTATTATACTTTTCCTATTTAAATTTCAAAACTATTTGCACCATTAATAAAATATAATATAAGATAAGTTTAAAATAGCACCCGATGCCAGTACTGAAATTTGCAATTGGCAAGTTAGTGAAATTTCAGTGGTTATTCATTAAATATCACTTTAAACACACTACTGGCAAATCGCCTAAGATAGTGCGCCTGCAATAATTGTTAAAAGCATTTATGAATTTTTGCTAACTATTCTTTATTATCAATTGATAATAATAAAGAATTAACAATTAATTAATTACTTATTGATTTCACTAACTTGCTAATTGCAAATCTCAAATTTACCCGGTCATGGTTGCAACTTTAAATAGGGAGTCGATGTGAACTAGGCCTGCTGATGATTCCTGACATTGGTTGAAATGGCAGCTATTCAGGTCTGCTTCCATTTTTCAATTAAGGATGAAGATCATTATTTAATTATTCTATTTACCAGTACTGAAAAATCTGCGTCTGCAAATTATAATTCATTACAAAATGTTGGTAATACTGATCTGTGGGTTAGGAAATACGAGTCTTGAAACAAAACCTGATTTGAACATTCCAGTTGCTTTGTACTTCACTGATTATTATAGCCCTAAAGGCCTCTTTTAACTGCATCTATGGTTGGCGGTGTGTAAGGCCAAAATTGTGAGACTGAAAGTAAGAAATGAGTGGCAAGAAACAACAATGTAGAAACCAATGGCGAAGAAAAAATAAAGCAGTAGAAATATAAGCTCTATTACCAAGGAGACATGCCCACTTTATATGGACGACCTAATGGGACAACCAGCATATAGCAATAATTGAGTATAATCTGTTGAAGTAGGGTGCTTCAGTTTCATACAGTTCAAAACTCGTCTTATGTTAGTAGTAATCCCATTGCAAACATTGTCATCATGCTGACTCAGCCCCCTCTGGAAGGAAGAAGGGAGTTCGCCAAGGATGTGCTGGGAGGAATGGGTCCGATAGGAAGAAATTGTTCCCTACCCCACCCCCTCTGGAAGGAAGAAGGGAGTTCGCCAAGGATGTGCTGGGAGGAATGGGTCCGATAGGAAGAAACTGTTCCCTACCCCCCCCCCTCTGGAAGGAAGGAAGGAAGGAGGAACTGTGAGGCAAGGGTAGGAATCTAGGAAGGATAGAGTGAGAAAAGGCAGGTCTTGGTCGTTTTGGGATGAGAAAGGTCGGAATTCGGCATGAAGGAGGGTTTGGATGGGAAAACGGAGGGCAGATTCGGAGTCTACGTGAAATTTTGGGTTAGGAAGGTTGTTTCCAGCTCAATCGGAGAGCAAAAATTTTGAGGACGTCCCCCCTCGGCAGCGATCTTCTAACTTTGTTTCTAGAGAACGTAGAAAGTCGTGCAATAGCTCATTTGAAAGTTAAGAGTGAGAAAAATGCAGTGGAAAGCTCAGTTTGGTCCTATTTTCCTGGCTTTAGAGAGGAAAATGGCAGGAAAACGCCAGAGTTAGAAAAGGCAGGTTTTGGTCGTTTTGGGATGAGAAAGTCCATTTTTCGGCATTAAGGAGTGCTCGGATGGGAAAACGGAGGGCAAATTCGGACTTTTTGGCCAATTTTGGGTCTAGGGACTTGTTTCCAGCTCAATCGGAGATAAAAAGTTCTGACCCCCACTTCTCTGGACGGGACTTCCAACTTTGTTTCCAGAGATCGTAGAAAGTCGTGCAATAGCTCGTTTGAAAACTAAGAGTGAGAAAAATGCAGTGGAAGACACGGCTTGTTCATGTCTGCCTTCGCATAGATGTGAGACGCCATCGAAAATTTTGGAAATTGGCGAAAAAAACGACAGAGTTAGAATTTTTACGAATGTGGCTCTAGCGGGTGAACGAAGCCTCGGAGGGAAAAACAGAGACCAGATTTGGAATCAGCGTGCCATTTTGCATCTAGAGGGTGAGTTTCAAGTGAATCGGAGTGAAAAAAAAAAAAAAAAAAAATTTTCTTCCGCACTTCGCACTTGGGATCTCACAAAAATGGTGGTTTTTCGCCACCTTTGGCGATGAATAGCGAAAGATTGGAATTGAATGAAGAGCTCGGGTTTCTTTTACGGGCAAGACCGCACTTTGTTCTCTAGGATACTATCTTTTCAGATCTGTGGAAGGTTTCGTTTCCAAATGAGAGCATGTTTAAAATCGAATTTTTTCACATTTTCCCAAGATTTTGGAACTTTTGAAAAAACGACCGAGTTTCTCCAGCTTCTGGTCATCGTAGAGAGTCGAGGGATGGCTTAAATGAAAGGTGAGAGCGAGAAAACGTGACTGTCAAAATTTGAAGTCAATCGAAGCACTAGAACTGGAGATAGACGTGTTTAAAGTTTTTGGATGATGGATATTACGTCATCAGCTGATCGCCACAAACTATATAAGTGGAAACTCTACTTGTGGAAACTCTACCCCTCCCGACTGGGTTGGGGTAGGTGAACTCCGGAGCTCCAATGATAGCATCGGACATTCCAAATTACAGGAGACTTAGAAAATTTCAATGCTGATATCAGCTAAGGCGTCAGAGTTAAAGGTTCGCCAGGAGATGGCCTTCGTCTCCGGGCCATAAAAGACTCCAAAACTTTAAAGGCTTGTAACTTTGCTTCTACAAGTCCTTTTGACTTGATTCAAAAAAGATTCGATTGCTATTGATCAGACCTATATTGACAGACTACTTATAAAATTTCATAAGTAGTACTAGAATGCTGAAAATTTAAATTCATTATTTTTGTGGAGGTTTTCTGTGGTTTTCGACCCTGCTGAAGTCAATGAAGGCATGTATAAGTGTGTACGAGCCACACTTGATACAAGCCGCTTTTCACTGAAAGCGAGAAAGTCACGGAGAGCTTTGCTGTAATATTCCACTGACAGGGTGTTACTTCGGGACGGCGGATGATGCCGTAGTGATAAGCGTGGCAAGGGAGTGTGTCATATTTTAGACCGAAACCGCTGGGGGCAACTCATGTTGGGCATTTGACACAGTTCTCAACGTAGCACTTTGAACGCCAATCGGTTGAGTCTTAGCTATCTTGTCATGGGTGGCATCTAAACATCTCCATTGCAAAACGCTTGTGAATCACGGCTTGCTATCAAGCTGATCAAAGTCTGCCAACCTCTTGTAAATAGCTCCACCGGTTTTCATGTCTGGCTATCAAGTCATTGACGGTGCAAGTCACGGAGATTTTCGGTGTCATACTTCCTGTTGGTGGGCGTTCTTTCGAGACAGCGGTGAAGTCCGTAGCGATGAGTACTGAACGGGACGTTGGCAATGGTAATCCTTGTGAAACCTCTCTGCGTCATGCTTCCAAGTGGTTGCCTTTCGTCTCAACGTTGTACTCTGACCGCCAGAGCGACATTTAGATATCTGCCACAGGTTACCTCATAAAATCTCCATTGCACTTGTCTCCCGATAGTTGGCCATACATGCGAGAATGAACCATGATTTCTGCTTGTCTCTATCACGGAGACGAAATGATGAATGGAATGAATTGGAAGGGCAGTCATGCGCCACACGCAACCACAAGCTCATTTCTCTCTTCGCTAGTGAACAAGCTCTTGTGAGTGTAGTCAGAAAGTATATGAAGTTGTATAAAAGTTCTACTGCAAGAACACGTTTGTGAAAGAAAAGTTTGATCATCGAAGTTTTATTCGTGAGTGTAGTCAGAAAGTGTATCATATTGTACAAAAGTTTTACTGCAACACAGGTTGATGTATAGTTAGAAAGTTTGATCATGACGTTTTATGAAACACAAATGTCATAAAATGTAAGCGTCGGTGTAGTCAAATGGCTTTTACCACAACACACGTTTGTGAAAGTAAAGTTTGATCATTGAAGTTTTATGACTGACCAAACTCACAACAGCACTAGAAAGTTTTATCGAAAGGGTTTTACTGCACAGTGTAGATTGTCTTGTATCTTACTTTCACAGTGTTAGAAAGTTTTGTGTTGAGTGGAGACAGTTGCCAAATGTTCCCTTATTAGAAAATTCAAACTTCAAGACTGTTAGATTGCTGAATACTTCATCAGGTTTACTAAAAGCAGTTTTCTACTGCAGTGAGACTGAGAGTTTAGAATGTTATGTGAAAACATTGTTCACCACAGCACTAGAAAGTTTTACTGCACTGTGCAGATTGTTTCACAGTGTTAAAAGGTCTTATAGTAAATACTACAGTGTTGAATGTTTTATAAAACCAGGTAAAGTCTTGTCACAAACGTTGAGTGTGTGAGAGCTAGTTCCATGACATTGAATCGCGTGGGTCCTAAAGTCCTAAAGACCACAATCCAAGGGTAGGGTCATCTAAAAAGTCTAAGCGCAAACGTTGAAATAAGATTTGTAAGAAGTCTTTGACATGATGTTGTGAAACTTAGCGAACGTTGAAAAAAGTTTTATGAAATGTTTCTGCAGTCACACTCGTTAGCGTACCAGCTTTACTAAATGTGTTGTTCGCCTTCATCAAATTGAATGCGTGTGTAGACTGTTTTGTAAATAAAGACAGACAGTGTTAAACGTTTTTGCAGTCTCCATTGACAGCATACAAGTATACACATAACAACCTGCAACGTTGTAAGTCGAATGCATATGAGCTAGGAAACACTCAAAACATGTGTGAGATAAAAATCAACCTGCTAGGTTAAATGAGTCCCTCACAAATGTGTCACAACTATTTAACGGGAAACTTGTGAAGGAGAACTGTGTATCGAGAACGTTTACACTCATCATAGACAGATGAATATATATTCAAACGTCAACTTTCTGACATTCAAATGAAATTCGTAAGCATGAAGCTCTAGACTCCGTGGTGTAAAAAATTACATGACGAGCAGTGAACATTGCATTAGGACTGTCCATGAGTATTAAAGGTTAGAATCAAAGTTTGCTTTTATGAACCTAATATGATTAATATGAATTAATATTAACCGCTAGTTTACATACATCAACTATGTTATGTGTTCTATCTTATGCACTCAACCAGTAGAGACATTCATTCTGTTACATCCATGAACATGACGTGACAAAATTCATATGATCTCAAAACCTTTTAACAGCGCTTGTCTTCAAACATATGCTGAATGCCACGTAGCTTGTTTGTTACACTACCAATTCATTTCATTGCGAGCTAATCTTGCATCACTCATTTCATGCGACATAACTTTTCACTTTACTTATTCCTACAATGCTACTACTATGTGTCTAAACTTTATGAGATCACTTTCACTTCTATCTCACACTTTCTCCATCATATAACTAAGTGAACAAAGTTGATGATACATTATCTGACTAAACTCATTGAGTCACATTCTACACGAACAGATATTGCTAACATGGATAATCTAAAACGCTAAGTCTTGTCATAGGGTTGACTATGCTATGGACTTAGTGATTTATCTACAGGGTGGTTGGATAGTCGCTCCTTATTTATAGAAGCCTTAAAAACAAAGAAATTTGTGTACTAAGAAATCAAAGCAAATTTCACATTATTCCATGAATCATGCCATTTTCTTCTTCAAAAAATTACAATTCAATGTGTGCACCATCTTTATGAATACACTGTCTAAGTCTTATCGATACCTGTTCCGTTGCTGATCTTAAGAATTCAGGAGGAACATTTTCAATGACTTCACAGATCCTGTTCTCTAGCTCGTCAATGGTCCTCGGTGAAGTTTTGTTCCTCTTTGGTCCATCCCCACAAAAAGAAATCACATGGCGTGAAATCCGGACTTCGCGCTGGCCAATCTGTTGGTCCACGTCGACCCATCCAACGCCTTGGGAAGTGGTCGTCGAGCCAAGTTCTCACTGTTAGTGCATAATGTGGAGGAGCACCGTCTTGCATAAAAACTAATTCGTTGGCTTCTTCCCATTCAGTAATTGTTGGCCAAACGAAATTATCCAACATGTGCAAGTATCGTTGACTATTCATTGTATCACGAATGATGCATGGCCCAAGAATCCTTGTTGAAGACAAGCCACACCAAACAGTTACTGTCGGCCTGTTCTGACATCTTTCCGTAATTTCCTTTGGATCACTCTCACACCAATAGTGACAATCGTGCCTGTTGACAAAGCCACCCACACGAAACACGGCTTCATCTGTCCAGAGAATCTTCGAACTCAGCTCAGGGCAATCTTCAAACCATGCCAGCATCGTTTCACAGAACTCCACCCGTCTGTCACAGTCTTCCGGAAACAGTTGCTGAACATAATGAGGCCTCCACCGGCGGTATCGTAAATCCTCATGAAGAACATTCAGGAGAGTGTGACGGCATATCCCACTTTCACGGGCAGCTTGCCTTGTTGACTCGGAAGGGCTCGTGTCAAACATCTCCCTCACCAGTTCCACATCCGCGTCTGACTTTGTCGAAGGTCTTCCAGATCTAGCGGAATCAAGAACGCTGCCAGTTGTCATCGGTTTGCGGTAGCAGTTCTTGATTGTCTTAGGGTCAAGATTTGAATGCCTTCCATGTTGGGATCTCCACCATCGTTGAACTTGTACAACAGACTGCCAAACCTCGTATCTAGTAGCAATTCTTGCTCTGTCTTCAATGCTTAAAGTAGGCGACATTTCGTAAGTAAAATCAACAATGTTGTGATCAAATTACATGTAGTGAATTAATATAACGGATAACTTTCGCGGACAGAGGGGTGATCATTACTCACATTCTAATTGACTGAACAGTTTCATGATTTGTCATAAGAAATGGCAGGTCTCATGCAATCTTAAAATATGAAGTTTCAATCAAACGACCATATACTTCCGATAATATAGCTAAGTAGAATCAGGGAGCGACTTTGCAACCACCCTGTATGTAACTTACACTTTTAAAACGCTAAATGCCTAAATCTCAACACAGGGACACCTATCCTATGGATTTAGGGATTTAGGAGTTTTTGCTGTATAATTTAGTAAACTTATATCTCTGTCAGCATACGACTTTTAAAATACAACACTGACTGATGAATGATGTTCATATATTCCTAGCTTGGATAACAATAAACTTTCATGCGTTGACTATTATATATTTTCCTAATCAACTCTTTACACACTTATTATTCCAATCACTAAGATACATACAATGTATTCAACTCTTCTATTGAACATGCATCAATCACCTTTCAGTGACTGCATCAAATGTAAAGTGTATAACATAATGAGCATGTAACTATCTCTCATGAACGATATGAAATGTCTTTTCATTATAAAATTGAGTCTTGCGTTCAAAGTCATTTTGTAAAGCGAACATATGCATCACGTATTCTACACTAAAAGAGATCGTTAATTAGTGTTATCCAAAACCCTAAATCCCTAAATCCAACGGTAGGTAACCCTACTCCTTAGATTATGGACTTTAGCAATTTAGCTATGTCTTTCAGCAATGGTTAAGTTAGTAAATGCATGTATACACTCTACAACAACAGTTATCATTGATGTCATATGTGTAAAAAATAAATATTTATTAACTCCAGGTAAAGGGTAACCCTTTATAAATATAAGAGTTTAGCAATTTATAGGTTAAGTATAAGTAAAGATACAAGCATTTCAGTGTTTGTAAGATAGGTAAAGTATAAAATATAGTCACAAGCATTTCACCGTTTGTAAAGTTAGGAATAAAGTTGATGTCTGTAAAGTTTGAAATCATGTTAGAATCCTTTCAGTGTTTGTAAAGTTAAAGATAATAGGTTTAACAAGCACGTTAGAGAGTTGACTGTACTGAGATCTAAGGATGTGATGGTCACATTAGAATTCAAGTGATTGAATGTCATCTTAATGAAGATAGAAATGCGTTTGCGTCTGCATGTGGTGCAAGTTTGGATTTCCTTTATTCCATTCATCATTTATCCTTCCCCTCTGCATTCCATATCGGAAGATATGTGGCGGGCTTGGGACCGCTTTAGCTGCATTAGAAGGAAGTTCTTATAAGAACTCATGATGCATTCACGAGGAAATGTAGTGAGACAGTGTACTGTATGTTTGCATGATGATTTTATGAACTAAAGAACGCCCATCACTCACTTCGTCATTGAAAGAAAACATGAACGAGTTGAGATGACAGCCATTCGTATGCATGTGTGAAACTCTTCTTCATCATCTGATATCACAATAACATCTTCACTCGCTTCCACTTCCCCACTTCCCGTGTCTTCACTCCACATCATGTCCTCACTTTCCACCGTCTCGGCCTCACTCGCCACCTTTTCGGCCTCACTCGCCACCGTCTCCATCTCTTGCCGCAGTCGACGGCTCTTATCCTCATTCAAAGTGAAGTATGAATAATACTTCATAAATTCCACAGTGATATCCTCACCGTAGATATCACTGTGGAATTCTTCTCCACAGTGTACAATGCGAAATGGCATAGCGCACGCTCTTGGCTTATGGGACATGACTATGATAGTGAAATGCAAGAGACTCTGCTTTATATGACAATGATACAGTCTTTCAAATGTCTTGTTCGCGCAATCAAATCACTTTAGACCATCGGTTGGAGGAAGAAAAGGGAAGACATATTTTTATCGACAGCCATCCTCAGCCACTCAACAAACCTATGTCCATTTATCGCGTGAATCTCCTTTACGGTGCGCTAGCAATGAGCTGTGTGTGGGAATCAGCTAGGTGGGAGATCTGAGATGACGATAAGTTCCTGCATCCTTGTTCGTTGGACAGATGCGATAGAAAATTCAATGTGTATATGAGGCAATGCAACAGACGGGTGCCAGAGAGAGCTTTATCATTCATCTTTGTGTTCTACGCTATCTGCTGAGGAGGCAGCGCGACAGACGATTGCCAACCGGCTGCGATGTCATTCATCTTTGTGTTCTACTTTATCTGCTGAGGGGGCGCCGCGACAAACAGGCGACAGAGTCCACTCGTGATTCTTTGCGCGCACAGGACGGTTATATGACATCTGTTTCACTGATAGGTTTTATGATAAACGTTTTAGCTGCTTTTGAATGGCAGCGTGTTGAATATTGCAAGCATTGATAAATTCAATCCGTGTGTCATTTTCACATCGTCTGCATTCGCACAGATAATCACTTGATACAGGTTTCAATGTTGATTCTATTATCATATAACAATTTACGATTCGTTAAGAAATGAGACACGTGTTGATTCTCTTCATTTGTCATGCACATGAAAAGGAAACTTTGATTCTAACCTTTAATACTCATGGACAGTCCTAATGCAATGTTCACTGTTTCATACCCATGAAATAAGTCCACTGACACAGACTTGTCACTCAGTCTTTATAATTCAATGACATTACATGCTTTGCTGTTTCCTACTGATGAGCGTGTTATGATCCCCCTACACAGACTTGTTCATTTTGTTCGTTCAATGTACTAGTCGTTGAACTGCATCTAAGACTTATGCGTTTCTACAGGTTTTTATATCAACTTTAAACGCGACTGCAATCTATGAAAGTTTTATCATCATAAAGTTGTTGTCACTCGTCATGTAGTTTTTTACACCACGGAGTCTAGAGCTTCATGCTTACGAATTTCATTTGAATGTCAGAAAGTTGAAGTTAGAATATATATTCATCTGTCTATGATGAGTGTAAACGCTCTCGATACACAGTTCTCCTTCACAAGTTTCCCGTTAAATAGTTGTGACACATTTGTGAGGGACTCATTTAATCTAGCAGGTTGATTTTTATCTCACACAGGTTTTGAATGTTTCCTAACTCATATGCATTCGACTTACAACGCTGCAGGTTGTTATGTGTATACTTGTATGCTGTCAATGGAGACTGCAAAAACGTTTAACACTGTCTGTCTTTATTTACAAAACAGTCTACACACGCATTTAATTTGATGAAGGCGAACAACACATTTAGTAAAGCTGGTACGCTAACGAGTGTGACTGCAGAAACATTTCATAAAACTTTTTTCAACGTTCGCTAAGTTTCACAACATCATGTCAAAGACTTCTTACAAATCTTATTTCAACGTTTGCGCTTAGACTTTTTAGATGACCCTACCCTTGGATTGTGGTCTTTAGGACTTTAGGACCCACGCGATTCAATGTCATGGAACTAGCTCTCACACACTCAACGTTTGTGACAAGACTTTACCTGGTTTTATAAAACATTCAACACTGTAGTATTTACTATAAGACCTTTTAACACTGTGAAACAATCTGCACAGTGCAGTAAAACTTTCTAGTGCTGTGGTGAACAATGTTTTCACATAACATTCTAAACTCTCAGTCTCACTGCAGTAGAAAACTGCTTTTAGTAAACCTGATGAAGTATTCAGCAATCTAACAGTCTTGAAGTTTGAATTTTCTAATAAGGGAACATTTGGCAACTGTCTCCACTCAACACAAAACTTTCTAACACTGTGAAAGTAAGATACAAGACAATCTACACTGTGCAGTAAAACCTTTTCGATAAAACTTTCTAGTGCTGTTGTGAGTTTGGTCAGTCATAAAACTTCAATGATCAAACTTTACTTTCACAAACGTGTGTTGTGGTAAAAGCTATTTGACTACACCAACGCTTACATTTTATGACATTTGTGTTTCATAAAACGTCATGATCAAACTTTCTAACTATACATCAACCTGTGTTGCAGTAAAACTTTTGTACAATATGATAAACGTTCTGACTACACTCACAAATGAAACTTCGATGATCAAACTTTTCTTTCACAAAGGTGTGTTGCGGTAAAACTATTTGACTACACTAAACTTTGCTTTTGCAAACCATGATACACTTTCTGACTACACTGACGAATATAACTTCGATGATCAAACTTTTCTTTCACAAACGTGTTCTTGCAGTAAAACTTTTGTACAACATGGTATACTTTCTGACTACACTCACAAGAGCTTGTTCACTAGCGAAGAGAGAAATGTGCTTGTGGTTGCGTGTGGCGCATGAATGCCCTTCCAACTCATTCCATTCATCATTTCGTCTCCGTGATAGAGACAAGCAGAACTCATGGTTCATTCTCGCATGTATGGCCAACTATCGGGAGACAAGTGCAATGGAGATTTTATGAGGTGACCTGTGGCAGATATCTAAATGTCGCTCTGGCGGTCAGAGTACAACGTTGAGACGAAAGGCAACCACTTGGAAACATGACGCAGAGAGGTTTCACAAGGATTACCATTGCCAACGTCCCGTTCAGTACTCATCGCTACGGACTTCACCGCTGTCTCGAAAGAACGCCCACCAACAGGAAGTATGACACCGAAAATCTCCGTGACTTGCACCGTCAATGACTTGATAGCCAGACATGAAAACCGGTGGAGCTATTTACAAGAGGTTGGCAGACTTTGATCAGCTTGATAGCAAGCCGTGATTCACAAGCGTTTTGCAATGGAGATGTTTAGATGCCACCCATGACAAGATAGCTAAGACTCAACCGATTGGCGTTCAAAGTGCTACGTTGAGAACTGTGTCAAATGCCCAACATGAGTTGCCCCCAGTGGTTTCGGTCTAAAATATGACACACTCCCTTGCCACACTTATCACTACGGCATCATCCGCCGTCCCGAAGTAACACCCTGTCAGTGGAATATTACAGCAAAGCTCTCCGTGACTTTCTCGCTTTCAGTGAAAAGCCGCTTGTATCAAGTGTGGCTCGTACACACTTATACATGCCTTCATTGACTTCAGCAGGGTCGAAAACCCCAGAAAACCTCCACAAAAATAATGAATTTAAATTTTCAGCATTCTAGTACTACTTATGAAATTTTATAAGTAGTCTGTCAATATAGGTTTGATCAATAGCAATCGAATCTTTTTTGAATCAAGTCAAAAGGACTTGTAGAAGCAAAGTTACAAGCCTTTAAAGTTTTGGAGTCTTTTATGGCCCGGAGACGAAGGCCATCTCCTGGCGAACCTTTAACTCTGACGCCTTAGCTGATATCAGCATTGAAATTTTCTAAGTCTCCTGTAATTTGGAATGTCCGATGCTATCATTGGAGCTCCGGAGTTCACCTACCCCAACCCAGTCGGGAGGGGTAGAGTTTCCACAAGTAGAGTTTCCACTTATATAGTTTGTGGCGATCAGCTGATGACGTAATATCCATCATCCAAAAACTTTAAACACGTCTATCTCCAGTTCTAGTGCTTCGATTGACTTCAAATTTTGACAGTCACGTTTTCTCGCTCTCACCTTTCATTTAAGCTATTCCTCGACTCTCTACGATGACCAGAAGTCGGAGAAACTCTGTCGTTTTTTCAAAAGTTCCAAAATCTTGGGAAAATGTGAAAAAATTCGATTTTAAACATGCTCTCATTTGGAAACGAAACCTTCCACAGATCTGAAAAGATAGTATCCGAGAGCACAAAGTGCGGTCTTGCCCGTAAAAGAAACCCGAGCTCTTCATTCACTTCCAATCTTCCGCTATTCATCGCCAAAGGTGGCCACAATTTAACATTTTCACGAAAAAATCCCGTGTGGAGATCCAGTGCGAAAAATTTTTTTTTTTTTTTTCACTCCCGATTACTTTGAACTTCACCCTCTAGATGCAAAATGCATGGCACGCTCCTGATCTGTCTCTGTTTTTCCCTCCGAGGCTTCGTTCACCCGCTAGAGCCACATTCGTAAAAATTCTAACTCTGTCGTTTTTTTCGCCAATTTCCAAAATTTTCAATGGCGTCTCACATTTATGCGAAGGCAGACATGAACAAGCCGTGTCTTCCACTGCATTTTTCTCACTCTTAGCTTTCAAACGAGCTATTGCACGACTTTCTGCGATCTCTGGAAACCAAGTTGGAAGTCCCGTCCAGAGGAGTGGGGGTCAGAACTTTTTATCTCCGATTGAGCTGGAAACAAGTCCCTAGACCCAAAATTGGCCAAAAAGTCCGAATTTGCCCTCCGTTTTCCCATCCGAGCACTTCTTAATGCCGAAAAATGGACTTTCTCATCCCAAAACGACCAAAACCTGCCTTTTCTAACTCTGGCGTTTTCCTGCCATTTTCCTCTCTAAAGCCAGGAAAATAGGACCAAACTGAGCTTTCCACTGCATTTTTCTCACTCTTAACTTTCAAATGAGCTATCACACGACTTTCTACGTTCTCTAGAAACAAAGTTGGAAGATCGCTGCCGAGGGGGGGACGTCCTCAAAATTTTTGCTCACCGATTCCGCTGGAAACAACCTTCCTAACCCAAAATTTCACGTAGACTCCGAATCTGCCCTCCGTTTTCCCATCCAAACCCTCCTTCATGCCTAATTCCGACCTTTCTCATCCCAAAACGACCAAGACCTGCCTTTTCTCACTCTATCCTTCCTAGATTCCTACCCTTGCCTCACAGTTCCTCCTTCCTTCCTTCCTTCCTTCCAGAGGGGGGGGGGTAGGGAACAGTTTCTTCCTCTCGGACCCATTCCTCCCAGCACATCCTTGGCGAACTCCCTTCTTCCTTCCAGAGGGGGTGGGGTAGGGAACAATTTCTTCCTATTGGACCCATTCCTCCCAGCACATCCTTGGCGAACTCCCTTCTTCCTTCCAGAGGGGGGCTGAGTCAGCATGATGACTCAGCAGCGATGACTCATCGCTGCACCGCACTACGCTTTGGTCTGCAATGGGATTGCTACATATGTTGCTCTTACTTGCCTTCTCAATCAGAACTGTCGCATCCTCATCCCATAATCATATAATTACTTTGTATTCTAATCCTTCAATCCTCAAGCATGCAGATTGCATACATCTGAAAATGATTGATTCTTGACAGTCCACATATTCACATGCAGATGATTTCCTTATCCGTCCCCATCTCATGAGGATGCGGATACCCATCCACAAAGACCACTTTGGAAAAAGCCTAATATGTATCAGGGTGAATAAATAACAGGTTTAATTGAAAAAAACATGTGTAAAATGCTTTGTGTAAACAGTGCAAGCTTATCAGTTATGTCAAATGAATGGATTCAGGATTTGCAATAAAAAATGTATTTACATTCATCAGTATTCGATGAAATGTTTTTCGAGAAAAAATTATTCAACTTTAAATGAAATTTGAGAATTGCTGTGATGCCTGTATTAACCTCCGTTGGTAGCCTAAATAAATAGTGTCACTTTACTATATGCCAAACAATAGCTGGTATGGAATTTACTTTATCGAAAGATTGCAGAAACAGTGCATGTTTAGATGATATGACTAGGCCTATATAGATACTGCCTACATCCCATGAAAATGATGCATTTAAGAAACAATGGAAATGCTGATCATGAAGTAAACTAAATGACTATTTGTATTTTATAGAGAAATAACGAAGTGCGTGATGCTGAAATAACCTAGAACAAGTTCATGATGTAATAAATCCATCGTCATTGTTATACAGTAATATCTTACAGTTAATCTGTTCAGTTGTTAGCAAAGAAAACGCATTTTTCATCTCTACTGTGAGATTCCTCTGCAATATTTCATAGGCCAATCGGATTGTACTAAACTGAAGTTCGAGAGCTGCTGTGCTGCATGAGTGCAGAATTACACCTTGACAACATCAGGTGGTTCCGTCTCAAAACCTTTTCTCACCGGCTTCCTCTACCAAGTTCAGGATGAAGGAGATGCTTTCGCAGCGAATTGGGTAACTGATCCAGATACATCAGCGTCAGCATCAGTGATAAAATTCCGAACAAGTTTCGTTTGTTCGGCAGTCATCGTCAACTTTGTCCATGCAGATTCGCAGCTCGTAGGCCTAGCCTATCGGTGGTTGTACTGCCACAGTCGTTCGTTTTTCGATCGCATGCTTATGTGTTGTCTTCTATACAGAATATTTCACTTATCTACCACTTCTCCCATAGCTCCATCTTCCTTTTGATTTGTCTAAGAGAACTGAAACAGGATTCAAAACATTCAATATATCTTGTCCATGATCTTTCAATTGATTGCACTCGTATGGTATAGTTGACCACTCGATCAGTGATCTACTTTGATGTAGCCTAGTGTGAAGATAAAGAACTCTCCATAGCTTTAGTCGAAAATTATTTTCATTGAGAAATTCACTTTCCACCCCTCCGGCGTCCAGCACCTCACGGTCGATGGTAGCGAACTGTCATATGGTTGCTCAATGTTTCGCCAGTATTATTGTATGATTATTAACCGGGGGCATGTGGGTCCCTGGGGAGGAATTCAACATGCCACGGGTGGAATGACGCTCGAAGGAGCATTTTGAATGAGTAGGATCTGTTGATTTCCTCCTAAGCAAAGAATTGCGACTGCATTCATAATACAAGTAAATAGACTACTCATTGAAATAGGTTTACAATAGACGGCAATATCAGATTTGGTTACTACGAAGACCAGTCGACTTAATGTCGGTGTGCGCGTCGATTTCAGATTGAAATTCGCGAACCTTGACATCTCCAACTCAGGAATTGTGTGGTAAGCGTCAGGGCAGTTATCGTCTTTGGTCATTACATATCGCTTTTTGTTGCATTCTTTCTTGATAACACTTTCTAAATATACGTACCTACATACTTCCTGATTAGTTACCTGAAAAGTCTGAATTTGAATATATCTCAGCGACTACAGCAAACTGCTGTTTAATCGGAGAATTTGGCCTGGTTCCTTCAGAATATCATTTTAATAAAGCTGCGATCAACCTCTAGATTAAAATTATTTCTACTTACAATAATAGCATTATGAAAATGTGCTTTAATCACATTTTAAGCAATCTTAATAATGCAAAATACTCATCTACATGGTGTTTTAGAGAAGAAAAGCTAGCATATTTATGGAACAATGCAACAAGCGTAAGTGTCAATATAAAGGAATACAAGAATATTGTTAAAACCAGATTGCTAGAACATTTCAGAGCTGAATGGATAAATGAAACTAAAAAGAAGTCGTTCAGGAACAAGCTATTTAGAATCAGCTCAATTTTACTGCACTATTGGACAATATTTAACTCTTAACTTATGACAGATATTTTGATATGTGTTATTAGTAATATGTTTGGCTTCCTTTTTAACTTGAATAGGGACCTAACAGTTTAGAGGGAGGAACTAACCATACTTTCAACATTTAGGGAGGAATCTGAGCAAAACGGCTAACAACTACAGGTAAAGCATTGAAAAAGTTGCATTAAGAATCACTTGTTAAAAACATGTTTTAAAAGCTTGTTTTAAACCATTTGTTTAAAACACTACCCACTCTGATATGTATGCGAAAAAAGAACAACGATGGGTACTTGTAGTGTTGTTTTCATTTTCGCTTGCGTTCGCTCAACAACTTCAAAACTGATTGCGATGCGTCCAAAGAAGTATTGAAATCTACAAATTTCTACAAAAACTATCTTCCTCGAGAGATTTCCAGGCATTGCTAAACATGCCATTTTCCATCCTTGCTTTTCGGATCTACGAACCACTGCGAGCAATTGATCTTTCGATAAAGATATGTGAAAAACTGTCATCTTAGAAGAATTTCAGTCAAAAATTTTGCAAGCACTATGCGCATCGCAACATCAAACTTAACATGACCTTGCTGTTTTGTCTGCAGCTCATCAATTCCTGAATAGCCATTAATTTCGAGGTTTTCTGTAAGCCTTTTTATGATTGTGGTTCACTTCATCAACAGTGTCATGGATTTGAGTCATTTCATCGACAGATCTTTTCATCAATGTCTATGTCCAACGTCAGAAGACATTGGAGTCCCTGATGATATAACTCAAAGACATCATAGCTTGATGTCTATGAATTATTGAGTTAATCTATGTCTTTAACTATCTCTGGATGCATGATAATATTAAGCAAATATCATCCACCTGTCGATGAAATGACCCTGTCGATGAAGTTAACACCACCCTTTGTATAAGCTCCTTATATTCAAATAGTCTTTCTGAATATATAAATAAGGTCAGGCTTCTTATAAAATTTTCAAGAAAAAATGAATTTCAGGTTTTATATTTGCATACAAAAATGCAAAAAATTGCTAAAGAAAGTCTGATGCAATGAATATTCGAAATCCAGGATTCGGTATTCGATAGAAGTTTTGGAAACTATTCTCTCCTTTCCAACTTGAAATGCTTTCATTGAGCCCAACCGCACGCATATTATGAAATGTTTCTTTTTTACATTTGTGCATTTATGTAATCTATGTCTCCGATTGTATTGGGAATAGACATTTTTGAATTATTGACTTAATGAGACAATGCTGAGGAGGTAACGTTAAGAACACAACAGTCGTAAGTGCTACTTGTCCAATGCGTGCGATTCAACGAACAAAATGTTTACCCTATTCAGCTGACACTCAGTTGAAGACATGGGGACTCACTTACTTATTTATGTTATATTTCCTAATGTAATTGTCTCATAATTTGGAATTCGATATTTTGAAATAGACTCTCGTTAACCAATAATTGTTTTATGTTCTTATCAACCTATTACTAATTAATGTTAGTCGTCCTGATTGCAGTTGTGCTTTGAAATTAACCCATTAAGGTTCATACATGTTCATCAGAACTAAGCACAAGGAGATTCCGGCGCAGTGAAACACCGATTGCGATGTTGCTATATCTTAATTCCTAAAATCCTCTCTTATACCGCTTTTAAATTTTGCCATCACAGAAAGTTCATGGTTGCCTTATACTCTATATCATTTTACTTGAGATAGCGATCACAATTTCTATTATTTCTCTAAGTCTTAAATAATGCCAGATAAATAACATGTTAATTGGCTGCACATCTTCACTTAACCTGAAATATTGCTATTCATGTTTAGCACAAATGTACAATTCCTTAATTAAATCAGTAACTTTACAGGACAATCTTTTGGGTTTGTAGACCACATTTGCCGTCAAGGTCCATAGACTATTTTTGACAGCAAAGCTTATGCGTAACTATTGTGCGCTGGATAAATTTAATTTAGCTCTGCTGCACTAATTACAGACAAATTGTTTAAAAAATTCTTATTACGTCATAGTGCCGAAAAAAGTAAGTTGAGTGTGCATGTATTTTAATGCGAATTCATGATTGGCTTAGTGTATAGTCTACACCTTGCTCACCTTGAAAGGCCTTGACCCTGTGAAGGGGCGGCCTGATTTTCCTCTTCCACCTCGAGCGGTCTAATGCATCCACGGTTGAGGCTCCAATGTTCTTAATGTCCTCCAGCACCTGGCGCTCCCATGTCTTCTTTGGTCGGCCTCTGTTTCTTGGCCCTGACACAAGCATTCCCAACGCTTGCTGGGTCTGGTGTTCGCGAGGACTACGTGCCACATGCCCGTACCACCTCAGTCTGTGCCACCGCATGATCCCATCAATCGGATGAATGACGAGTTCCCCGCGAATGTCTTTATTTCTTATTCTATCTTTTCTTGTTACCGCGAGGATGCTTCGCAACATACGCATCTCTGTTGTGGCGATCTTTTGGCGATTTTTCTCGTTGACTGCCCAGCACTCGCTTCCATGCAGCATCATTGGTCGCACCATGGTTGTGTAGACCTTTACTTTTCATTTTGTCGGCATCTTCTTGTCATACAGTGCACATTGCTTGGTCTGTCAATGGTAGGCAAATTGGTGACTTGGGGATCCGGAGCTGTTTGTATTTACGTGTATTGAGTTGCAGACCAACAGATGAAGACCAATTTTATAAATAATTTATTATTTTAATTTTTTAATAACTTATTTTGATATAATATTTTACAAATAATCATTTTGACTTGGTTTAATCGTAACAAAGATGTTTCTGAATCATATAACTGCTCTGAAAAGGAAAATCAAAAAAGTCCATCTCCTAACAAAATTTCGTTAATTTTTCTTTTTTTGCCGATGGATTATTTTATCAGACAGTAAAAAGCAAAATATCGCCGCAATACTGATATTCCGCATTTACCGAAAAATATCAGTATTGTTACGGAATGGCACAAATTAATATTATATTTTTTGCCTAATTGGCGTGATTACTCAATGGGCCTCCATATTGTAATTTGATAAAATCAATGTCTTCCAAACGCGTTTCAGAGTATGCGACTTCTTTCTCAAAGGATGCACACAAAATCGAACAATGATGAATGATTTGATAACAGTTTAAAAATGACATGATGTGCAAATGTATCTTAACAATGTAATAATAATGTAGTCTTAACAGCGTCATTTAGTAACTGTGAAGTGAAAAGATAAGTTAGTTGCATATTCAACAATAAAGGAATGGTTCATTACATTCTCTATTATTCATTACATTCTTTGATTCTTTGATCTGAATTGATTCGCGGAATCTGTGATTGTTAGCACACGCTTCTAAAATTATTCTTGTCTAAAGGGTGTGGATGCGCTGAAATTTCAGTTGGAGCAGGATAGCCTTTTGAATGTTCATCGATGCGGGTGATAAGATCTTTGGAGGTTTCTCTGAAATAGACGTAATTGCACCGTCCACAAGTGTACGAATAAGTCCATTTAGCTTTAAGATCAGAGGACCGAAAGCAGAATCCTTATTCCAAAAAACATGACTGTCTCGAAAGTGTGAAAAACTGGTCTGACATTTACGGTATTCGGTAAATTTTTGCTCAAGTTATGTACTTCTTTATCAGAATTTGACAATTTTCACGGATGTATTGTAAATTCCAGTTTACAGAGTTCATATCAGAAGTGGGTAAATCTTTTTAAAATTTTTGATCAACTTAGTCCCTAACTTTATTGATAGACTGCCGCTTGTGGTCGTTGCTAATGAACATTGGCCGAATTTTTCACAGAACTGCTGATAAGTTTCAGAATCTGAAGAAATCCGTTTAGCTCGGTAAAATAAGGACCTCATAGCTGCTAGTTTCTACTGCTTTGGGGCACAGGCGCATAGACGCAGTTAGGAATATACACTTCAATACTAGTATTTTTTGGTGACAGGAAGTTTTGAATCCATTATCAACTTAGGCAACTTTTGCATCCAAAAAACATGCTGTCATTGTGTTCGGTTTCCATACTAAAACTAGTATCATTATCTAGCTCATTGAAGAATTCAAAAAATGTCTGAGCATCTTCATAATTGTTGAAAATGACAAAGCAGTCGTCGACATGTCTTTTAGAAAAGACGAAATTATTGCCACTGAACTTTTCAAACTGCGTCTCAATTAAACTCATGGCAAAAGCAGCCATAGTTGGGCCAAGGTTCGATCCCATTGACATGCCATCTATCTGCCTGTATAGAGTTTATTAAATCAAAGCAAAGCATTCTTGCAAGAAATAGTCAACAAATCTCGAAGAGAGCGTTTCGAAATTAGAAGACTGTCTTCATCAACGATGTAAATGATGTTCTCAATTGTTCGATCTACCGGGATATTAGCAAACAAGTTCGAAACGTTAAAGCTGCACATGAAAAAGACATTTTCATTGCTGATATTAACGTTTTCCGGGCCTCGATGAATTCAATGCATCCTTGACGTTAAAGGATTTTGGAATGTGGTCTTTCAAAATCGAATCAAGCCACTCAGATAAGTTCGAAAGATAAAGATTTTTCATATTTAAAATTGAACGATATGGTGGCATTCCAGAATATTTGTGCACTTTGGGCAGCCCATGCAGTCTTTCTGGTTGAAATCCTTTCGCTCTTGCAGCCTCAAAAATAGAATCAGATATCAATCCGTCTTTTAAATTCAATGAGTTTCGTTGCAAGCCTATCCTCTTCAAGCATATGCGGATCCTTCTTGGCCGTTTTATCAGGAAAGTATTATGTCGTTGAAGTTAGCACCAACTTCAACACCAACTTTTTGAATAGAGTTTGTACAGAATAGGAAACCACATGTTTAGGTACTACTGATGACGCAGAGTTTGTACAGCCAAAAATTTTTCCAAAATTCGAACTCTTTCACCTTCAAAATTCAAATTTAAATTCGAAAAATTGGTGCAAGTATTGGTGCTACCTGGTTAGCGAGTTTGTACAGCATTCCGATGGAAAAATTTAGATACAAGAGCAAAAACCTGAGTTTGTACAGCAACTTCCAGCACTTTCCTTACACGAACAACCGGAAAAAACCGCCAAAAACCGATTTTTTTTAAAAAAATGATAAGATTTTCCAGAAAAGTTCTTGGTGCTACATGAAAAATGAGTTTGTACAGTGCTCTAACCGGTGGAAGAGTGTTCTACTAATCCAGTCTGAGTTTGAAGACACACTTCTCCGACACTCCAGCACTCCTACGACCGGTAAATACCGGTTATTGTACAGTAACTACAAGAATACTGACCATTTATGAACAAATCAATTGGTGCTACATGGAAAATGAGTTTGTACAGTGCTCTAACCGGTGGAAGAGTGTTCTACTAATCCAGTCTGAGTTTGAACACACACTTCTCCGACACTCCAGCACTCCTACGACCGGTAAATACCGGTTATTGTACAGTAACTACAAGAATACTGCCCATTTATGAACAAATCAATTGGTGCTACATGGAAAATGAGTTTGTACAGTGCTCTAACCGGTGGAAGAGTGTTCTACTAATCCAGTCTGAGTTTGAACACACACTTCTCCGACACTCCAGCACTCCTACGACCGGTAAATACCGGTTATTGTACAGTAACTACAAGAATACTGCCCATTTATGAACAAATCAATTGGTGCTACATGGAAAATGAGTTTGTACAGTGCTCTAACCGGTGGAAGAGTGTTCTACTAATCCAGTCTGAGTTTGAACACACACTTCTCCGACACTCCAGCACTCCTACGACCGGTAAATACCGGTTATTGTACAGTAACTACAAGAATACTGCCCATTTATGAACAAATCAATTGGTGCTACATGGAAAATGAGTTTGTACAGTGCTCTAACCGGTGGAAGAGTGTTCTACTAATCCAGTCTGAGTTTGAACACACACTTCTCCGACACTCCAGCACTCCTACGACCGGTAAATACCGGTTATTGTACAGTAACTACAAGAATACTGCCCATTTATGAACAAATCAATTGGTGCTACATGGAAAATGAGTTTGTACAGTGCTCTAACCGGTGGAAGAGTGTTCTAATAATCCAGTCTGAGTTTGAACACACACTTCTCCGACACTCCAGCACTCCTACGACCGGTAAATACCGGTTATTGTACAGTAACTACAAGAATACTGACCATTTATGAACAAATCAATTGGTGCTACATGGAAAATGAGTTTGTACAGTGCTCTAACCGGTGGAAGAGTGTTCTACTAATCCAGTCTGAGTTTGAACACACACTTCTCCGACACTCCAGCACTCCTACGACCGGTAAATACCGGTTATTGTACAGTAACTACAAGAATACTGACCATTTATGAACAAATCAATTGGTGCTACATGGAAAATGAGTTTGTACAGTGCTCTAACCGGTGGAAGAGTGTTCTACTAATCCAGTCTGAGTTTGAACACACACTTCTCCGACACTCCAGCACTCCTACGACCGGTAAATACCGGTTATTGTACAGTAACTACAAGAATACTGCCCATTTATGAACAAATCAATTGGTGCTACATGGAAAATGAGTTTGTACAGTGCTCTAACCGGTGGAAGAGTGTTCTACTAATCCAGTCTGAGTTTGAACACACACTTCTCCGACACTCCAGCACTCCTACGACCGGTAAATACCGGTTATTGTACAGTAACTACAAGAATACTGCCCATTTATGAACAAATCAATTGGTGCTACATGGAAAATGAGTTTGTACAGTGCTCTAACCGGTGGAAGAGTGTTCTACTAATCCAGTCTGAGTTTGAACACACACTTCTCCGACACTCCAGCACTCCTACGACCGGTAAATACCGGTTATTGTACAGTAACTACAAGAATACTGCCCATTTATGAACAAATCAATTGGTGCTACATGGAAAATGAGTTTGTACAGTGCTCTAACCGGTGGAAGAGTGTTCTACTAATCCAGTCTGAGTTTGAACACACACTTCTCCGACACTCCAGCACTCCTACGACCGGTAAATACCGGTTATTGTACAGTAACTACAAGAATACTGCCCATTTATGAACAAATCAATTGGTGCTACATGGAAAATGAGTTTGTACAGTGCTCTAACCGGTGGAAGAGTGTTCTACTAATCCAGTCTGAGTTTGAACACACACTTCTCCGACACTCCAGCACTCCTACGACCGGTAAATACCGGTTATTGTACAGTAACTACAAGAATACTGCCCATTTATGAACAAATCAATTGGTGCTACATGGAAAATGAGTTTGTACAGTGCTCTAACCGGTGGAAGAGTGTTCTACTAATCCAGTCTGAGTTTGAACACACACTTCTCCGACACTCCAGCACTCCTACGACCGGTAAATACCGGTTATTGTACAGTAACTACATCAGCGATGCGATGGTTTTGTTTCAAAATTCAATTGTCGGTTGAATCGCTATCTTCCACCGGTGAAACGAGATGAATCAATATTTTGTTTCAAGAAATGTTATTGTCCATCAGAATATGAACTCTGCTGAGAATGGTGCTCAAAACTTTGGAAAAAGCCCGAGTACGTCATAAAGGTCACGGGTGGAAAACTTGATGTAGGCGGTACTCCAAAAATTAATAGCTGCACCAAATTCAAATCCTGACATGGGAGAAGGACGACAGATGAATATCGAGTTTTCAATTTTTACATACTCTATTACAGTAGGAAGCACAGCATAGAAAGGTCAGATAGGATGAAAATGACTTGCGACGTTTATGCAATTAAGACCGAATATCTTAGATACGATAATGATCGGACAGTCCGAAACGCATATAGAAAAACAACTACAAGGTATAGAAAAGAGGAACATCGCTGAAAATGCCTGTACTAAGTTGTTTTAACCAATTGTAGTCAAAACAATTACAAATGCACTTAAAAATCACCGCAAAAAAACAACAATCTTGATAATAAGTGTTTCCTGTAATTCATCACTAATATCTGGAAAACAATCGAAGGTATAATAAATGTAACAACTGCATATACTTGTCCATAGTCTAGCTGATAGGACGAAACAATGGAAACCGTAGAGTACAAAGGGAAAAGGTTTGTCTGCATATGTGAATTTAAGGTATCTGTTAGGTATTAGTAAAATCCGGTGAATAATCAAAGGTATTGTTAAGAAGACCGATTGCAGACATAATGGCGTATATTTCATTAACACAGCATTACGTTAAAATCGAGACCATCACTCAGCACACAAAGGTCTGAACAGCAGTCCGCGATCATGTGCATAGCTGAAACACAGTGAATCTCAAGTGTCATGGAAATCTCATGTCACAGGTATAAAAGTAAGAATTGTACAGGCTTGCGTATAGCCTGTACGATGAACCTTAAATGACGAAAAATGTGACCAAGCGATAAAGTTTTTAAAATACAAAAGGAAATGGTCGGGATAAGATCAATTACAACAAATTTCATGAATGCACATGACAAGCGGAATAAAGTAGTGGTCAAAATATTTCAATTTCGTGTTCACACTCAAAAAATGTTGAAGACTTATCGGTCAAACATGAGAGCAGGGGAGTCATAATCGTAGTTGTTGAACAGACGCTCTCTGTAATCAGTCACGCATGTTCAGATACACTACATGCTCACTAAGTAGATGATTTGAATAATTTCAAATGAAAGAATGTGATCACCAGATGTCTTAACGAGCGGTGTAGAAGGCAACCTACTGATTTTCAAGTTATGTCGTACAACCCGAAGTATAGCTCCTTCAAATGAAATATGCGTTACATTGCAATAACCGCAATGTAGGTTATAAACCTTGTATGTAGGTTCAACCCAACTGATAGAAATAGGAACTTGATTTTCTGAACCTTAACTGATGATGTTAATCACCGGATGCATCAAAAATTGTATCACAGTCAGGCAGGCTAGTTAGGCTCTCAGTTCAGTAGCCATAAAATGTTGACATATAAAACTTACGGGATATATTCATTGCTAATCTCATTTTTGTTGATTTGTTCATCGTCAAATATTTGAACAATTAGATCTTCTCATGTGCTAATACTAATTAAATGATGCTGTATAAATGAGCGTAAACCTAGCAAACTTACATATTACTTCATTTTCCTATGTGAAAGTTTGTAATTCTATGTGCCATTTAAACATAAACAGCCGCGAATAGATTAAGAAATACAAATAGGCTACACGCAATTCGCTGCAAAAGATGGAATTTCGACCTTCAGTCATCCGCCAAATTTTTAAATCAACATGTGATAGTTAAGTGACCTTGATCGTTGATTGTAGATGAAAATATTGAACATGCAGTGTATAAAAATATTGCAGGATTATAATTACGATAGGCTGGCTTAGGGAAATGCAACATTAGGTAAATGCGACTAGGTTAAAGCCAAAACCAATAGCTCATAGCCAAGAAACCGTTCAGTTTGCATCCATATGTGCCTGCATCGATAGCCAATCTCTAAGGCATTTTATTTCGCAAAAGTATTGCATACCACCCTGGCACTTGGTGAACGATTTGGCAGTTTTTGAAAATTGGGCCTTATTTGGTTTACTCTGCAACAAATTTTGTTTGCTGTCAAGAGAAGCAAGCTGGAATTAAATATGGGCGACCTTTTACATCACAGTAAGATGTCAAGTTCATCCACACGTAATAGCGGATTCGATCGAATACCTCTTCATTATTTACGTAGCCCGATCGATTTTGGTAGTGAAAAGCAGGTCCGGGGTAAATGCGACAAGGCCCATCGAGATAGGTGCGACAACGTGCAAAATTTTGATTTTTGTCGCTTAAGTTTTTGATACACTCCTGCATGTGTCAATAAAATCGTCACCAACATATTTTGAAATCATAGATGTCTCAAACGACAATAGGGTGCAATGCTCAAGATCCAAGCTTGTTTCGAGTTCATGGATTTCGATCGATTAATAACAGCTAGATGCCATTTCGAGTCAATCAAACGAAAGGATCTACGTCCAGAAAGAACGAGAAACCTTTACGATATTTAGGCCTAATTCTGATATTCTTTTCTCTAATGCGCTCGTATATTTCTAAAATAGGCTAATTCTGTTTTTGAACGTATATCAGTTGTAGCATTTCATGCATGTATCCTATTTAAAAAGAGACCTATTCAGCTTCAAAATACGCTTACATACTATAAACACTGCCCATTTTTATCTCACATAAACATAAATCTACACTAGGTGACATGCCACGCGTGATTCAGGCGTAATTACGGAACACCCCAAACATCCGTGGTTAAGGACATTCTATTCTTCTACCCGCGTATACATGCGCTGCTTTAAGAATCAGAAATCACTTGATCTGATGCTGTTAAAACATGGGAGATGTTTAAGAATACGCGCGGGCGAGCGTTTATAGTTTGCGCGTCGTCCACGGTTGTCTGCGCTGCCGCTTGAACCACTAAGATGAACCGCTAAGCATGTTCTGTCTTCCCTGAACATGAAATTGAGGTCCTATCACATTGTTTAGCCTCTGATACAGGCAGACACATGAGACGCAAAGTCTATATAACAGGACTGCCAACTATACTTACATATCACAGGCAAGTAAAGATAGTTTCTGACTCGGATCTAATTTATTGGTCGAAAATAAAAGGATTTAAAGTTACAGCGTGACGGGCCTTCGGCGTCCAGCGCCTTCTTAACGGTCGATGGTCAAATGGCGGTCTGCAAACTCGGTGTGAAGATTTATAAAGAAGTGAATGATATTAAGAATTGTGTTGCTTGTTGAATGTGAGGTGATCAAAGTGAGAAGGCAGACTGTAGCAAGGTAATTCATGTCTTCTATTGATTGTTGGCCTCAAGTGTGTAATAGCTTTTGCTTCAGTGAATGTTGTGTCTCGAGTGTTCGTCAGCTTAGCAATGAAATCGATCTGAAAATCCTCGATGCTACCTAGATCATTATGTTTATTTTTATTATGCTCATAGAGAGCGCTGGATGCAGACTTATTAATAATTGCACGTCTATGTTCTGCGTGCCGAGTGGAGAATTTCCTTACAGTCTTTCCAATGTAGCATTCTCCACATTTATTACAAGTGTACCTATATACTACGTATTTATCACTACATTTAAACTTAGGTAAACATTTACAGATTTGACAGCTACAAGTATTATAGAAATTTTTATTTTTCCTTATTTGGTTTACCGTCTGTCTACCGTATTCATTAATAACTGTAACAGGTAAGTCAAACTTCTTAACTGCTTTATTAATTTTCCTATTGCATTTATCGCTGATAAATGGAACTTTAAAATAACAATTATTTTGGTTCTTGATTTTATTTCTACTCCTATGCTTGTTCCTTTTCTTGGAAAAATTCTTGTTACTGTAGCCATTTTTAATTAGAATGTCATTAAATTCGCTAACTTTTTCTTTTTGCATCACTTCATTGCTACACCGATTACTTATATCTTTTAAGCGGTTATTAATGAAACTACTTTTAACATGATTGGGCACGAAAGAGTCCCTTCTTAAGGTTATGTCGGAATGGCCTGGTTTGTGGTACCACGCATATTGAACTTTATTATTAATTATTTTTATTTTTATATCTAAGAAGGGTAACCAGTCCATTGGGTTATGAGCTTCTATTGTAAATTTTATGCTTGAGTTTACTGCATTAAAGACATCAGTTATATGGGACAGTAAGTCACTATTATACTCTATTGGACCAAGGATGATATCATCGATGTATCTCATATAGAGCGACGGAGAAAAGCTTAATTTTTCAATAGCCAATTGCTCTATATGACTCATGAAAATCACTGCAAATGCCGGGGCAAAATGTGCGCCCATGGGTACTCCTTTAATTTGTTTATACACATTGTCCTTGTATTTTATCTCGTAATTATAGCATACAAACGTTATCAACTTTTCTATTTGTTTTATGCTAAGACCAAAAGTGTCAATTAGATGCCAGTACTGTTCTAAACTTTTTATGTTATATTCTATACCCAATTGTATTGGGATGCTAGGATATAATTGTTCTACATCTAGTGAAATGAAGATTAAATTCTTACTATTAGGAATTCTAACACTATTTAATAATTGGATTAATTGTTCTGTATTACTTAGGTGTGTGGGAATATGCTTAAGGACATTTTTCAAGACGCTAGAAATAATCCAATCAATTTTTTCAACTGGTGTATTTTTCACAGAGGCAATAGGCCGAACAGGAAACTGATTACTCATGTTGACCTTGTGGTCTTTAACAAAAGAAAAGAAATGTGCTGGTTTTGTTGCAGTACTTATTAATTTATCTAATTGCGGATTCAATTTCGTGCTCGGAACAATTGATTTAATTAGATTATTTGCCTGCTTCTCTATAGAGTCAGACTTACTTTTATTTATTAACTGATATGTTTTGGTGTCTTTAAGAATCGATTCATTTCTCGAATCGTATTTATCAGACTCACAAATTACTAGTCGGTTAGTCTTATCAGATCTGACGCATTGAAGATTATTATCATTAAGAAAATCCTTAGTTTCGCGGCATTGATTTAGAATATCTTTATATGGTTGCGACTTTTTCAGGGAGTTCGATTCTTCCTGCAAAATAGTTTGGACCTCTTTACCAAAACAGTTTAGCCTACTTTCCATATCACTATCCATCTTAGGTGGCAAGTAACAAGAATTTTTATCAAAAGGAACTATTATCGGACTATTCGATAACGAGTTGTCGGTTTCTCTATCAAACTTAGACATCCAGCGTAAATTGTATGCTAAACTATCAAAATTTAAAGAGACTTTTTTCCAGTACTCATCGTTAATAATATGTGGTAGTCTATACTTAGGACCTTTATTTAGTAAGCTCCTAACGGCATCGGGAACTTCCAGGTCGGTTTCATTGCTAAACTTATGTCCAATGTAAGTCGATTGTGTGTAAGTGTTTTGAGTGGTGTTGATTTTAGAGGGAAAACGAGAATGCGACTGCCATTTATACACGTCAAAAGTTACAGGAAAGTCAGAGTCACTCAGGAACGACCACTTCTTCGAGTGTCTTCCATAAATATTCCGCACTTCTGCTTCCACCACAACCTTCGTGTTGTCCAACACATATTGGGCCAGGTTCTGCTCCTCACCAGGTGTTCGTTGAAGGTTCCTTTGCAGATAGCCACCCTCCTGTACAAGCGAGCGATGTTTCTCCTCCAACGCTTTCAAATCCACACGTACCATCTCTACTCCAAGTGCTAACTTCTTCCTTTGAATTACTTTGTTGTTGTCATATTCATCCACTTTCAGTTGGTTGTTGATGTAGTCCGGTAAGGTCTTGTGTTGTATGCAGACTTTCAGGAACTTGATGTTGCTTCCATTGCGGACAGACTTCACCTGATTGTTGACGTACTGCACAGCGTTGCTTCTCGTGCGCCTTGACAGGTTCACGGTATCGTTGACATAGTTGACCAGTTTGCGAGTCAGGCGATGCATTTCACAGGCAAGTAAAGATAGTTTCTGACTCGGATCTAATTTATTGGTCGAAAATAAAAGGATTTAAAGTTACAGCGTGACGGGCCTTCGGCGTCCAGCGCCTTCTTAACGGTCGATGGTCAAATGGCGGTCTGCAAACTCGGTGTGAAGATTTATAAAGAAGTGAATGATATTAAGAATTGTGTTGCTTGTTGAATGTGAGGTGATCAAAGTGAGAAGGCAGACTGTAGCAAGGTAATTCATGTCTTCTATTGATTGTTGGCCTCAAGTGTGTAATAGCTTTTGCTTCAGTGAATGTTGTGTCTCGAGTGTTCGTCAGCTTAGCAATGAAATCGATCTGAAAATCCTCGATGCTACCTAGATCATTATGTTTATTTTTATTATGCTCATAGAGAGCGCTGGATGCAGACTTATTAATAATTGCACGTCTATGTTCTGCGTGCCGAGTGGAGAATTTCCTTACAGTCTTTCCAATGTAGCATTCTCCACATTTATTACAAGTGTACCTATATACTACGTATTTATCACTACATTTAAACTTAGGTAAACATTTACAGATTTGACAGCTACAAGTATTATAGAAATTTTTATTTTTCCTTATTTGGTTTACCGTCTGTCTACCGTATTCATTAATAACTGTAACAGGTAAGTCAAACTTCTTAACTGCTTTATTAATTTTCCTATTGCATTTATCGCTGATAAATGGAACTTTAAAATAACAATTATTTTGGTTCTTGATTTTATTTCTACTCCTATGCTTGTTCCTTTTCTTGGAAAAATTCTTGTTACTGTAGCCATTTTTAATTAGAATGTCATTAAATTCGCTAACTTTTTCTTTTTGCATCACTTCATTGCTACACCGATTACTTATATCTTTTAAGCGGTTATTAATGAAACTACTTTTAACATGATTGGGCACGAAAGAGTCCCTTCTTAAGGTTATGTCGGAATGGCCTGGTTTGTGGTACCACGCATATTGAACTTTATTATTAATTATTTTTATTTTTATATCTAAGAAGGGTAACCAGTCCATTGGGTTATGAGCTTCTATTGTAAATTTTATGCTTGAGTTTACTGCATTAAAGACATCAGTTATATGGGACAGTAAGTCACTATTATACTCTATTGGACCAAGGATGATATCATCGATGTATCTCATATAGAGCGACGGAGAAAAGCTTAATTTTTCAATAGCCAATTGTTCTATATGACTCATGAAAATCACTGCAAATGCCGGGGCAAAATGTGCGCCCATGGGTACTCCTTTGATTTGTTTATACACATTGTCCTTGTATTTTATCTCGTAATTATAGCATACAAACGTTATCAACTTTTCTATTTGTTTTATGCTAAGACCAAAAGTGTCAATTAGATGCCAGTACTGTTCTAAACTTTTTATGTTATATTCTATACCCAATTGTATTGGGATGCTAGGATATAATTGTTCTACATCTAGTGAAATGAAGATTAAATTCTTACTATTAGGAATTCTAACACTATTTAATAATTGGATTAATTGTTCTGTATTACTTAGGTGTGTGGGAATATGCTTAAGGACATTTTTCAAGACGCTAGAAATAATCCAATCAATTTTTTCAACTGGTGTATTTTTCACAGAGGCAATAGGCCGAACAGGAAACTGATTACTCATGTTGACCTTGTGGTCTTTAACAAAAGAAAAGAAATGTGCTGGTTTTGTTGCAGTACTTATTAATTTATCTAATTGCGGATTCAATTTCGTGCTCGGAACAATTGATTTAATTAGATTATTTGCCTGCTTCTCTATAGAGTCAGACTTACTTTTATTTATTAACTGATATGTTTTGGTGTCTTTAAGAATCGATTCATTTCTCGAATCGTATTTATCAGACTCACAAATTACTAGTCGGTTAGTCTTATCAGATCTGACGCATTGAAGATTATTATCATTAAGAAAACGAGAATGCGACTGCCATTTATACACGTCAAAAGTTACAGGAAAGTCAGAGTCACTCAGGAACGACCACTTCTTCGAGTGTCTTCCATAAATATTCCGCACTTCTGCTTCCACCACAACCTTCGTGTTGTCCAACACATATTGGGCCAGGTTCTGCTCCTCACCAGGTGTTCGTTGAAGGTTCCTTTGCAGATAGCCACCCTCCTGTACAAGCGAGCGATGTTTCTCCTCCAACGCTTTCAAATCCACACGTAGCATCTCTACTCCAAGTGCTAACTTCTTCCTTTGAATTACTTTGTTGTTGTCATATTCATCCACTTTCAGTTGGTTGTTGATGTAGTCCGGTAAGGTCTTGTGTTGTATGCAGACTTTCAGGAACTTGATGTTGCTTCCATTGCGGACAGACTTCACCTGATTGTTGACGATTTTTTTCCATGCTCTCTATGAGCATAATAAAAATAAACATAATGATCTAGGTAGCATCGAGGATTTTCAGATCGATTTCATTGCTAAGCTGACGAACACTCGAGACACAACATTCACTGAAGCAAAAGCTATTACACACTTGAGGCCAACAATCAATAGAAGACATGAATTACCTTGCTACAGTCTGCCTTCTCACTTTGATCACCTCACATTCAACAAGCAACACAATTCTTAATATCATTCACTTCTTTATAAATCTTCACACCGAGTTTGCAGACCGCCATTTGACCATCGACCGTTAAGAAGGCGCTGGACGCCGAAGGCCCGTCACGCTGTAACTTTAAATCCTTTTATTTTCGACCAATAAATTAGATCCGAGTCAGAAACTATCTTTACTTGCCTGTGAAATGCATCGCCTGACTCGCAAACTGGTCAACTATGTCAACGATACCGTGAACCTGTCAAGGCGCACGAGAAGCAACGCTGTGCAGTACGTCAACAATCAGGTGAAGTCTGTCCGCAATGGAAGCAACATCAAGTTCCTGAAAGTCTGCATACAACACAAGACCTTACCGGACTACATCAACAACCAACTGAAAGTGGATGAATATGACAACAACAAAGTAATTCAAAGGAAGAAGTTAGCACTTGGAGTAGAGATGCTACATGTGGATTTGAAAGCGTTGGAGGAGAAACATCGCTCGCTTGTACAGGAGGGTGGCTATCTGCAAAGGAACCTTCAACGAACACCTGGTGAGGAGCAGAACCTGGCCCAATATGTGTTGGACAACACGAAGGTTGTGGTGGAAGCAGAAGTGCGGAATATTTATGGAAGACACTCGAAGAAGTGGTCGTTCCTGAGTGACTCTGACTTTCCTGTAACTTTTGACGTGTATAAATGGCAGTCGCATTCTCGTTTTCCCTCTAAAATCAACACCACTCAAAACACTTACACACAATCGACTTACATTGGACATAAGTTTAGCAATGAAACCGACCTGGAAGTTCCCGATGCCGTTAGGAGCTTACTAAATAAAGGTCCTAAGTATAGACTACCACATATTATTAACGATGAGTACTGGAAAAAAGTCTCTTTAAATTTTGATAGTTTAGCATACAATTTACGCTGGATGTCTAAGTTTGATAGAGAAACCGACAACTCGTTATCGAATAGTCCGATAATAGTTCCTTTTGATAAAAATTCTTGTTACTTGCCACCTAAGATGGATAGTGATATGGAAAGTAGGCTAAACTGTTTTGGTAAAGAGGTCCAAACTATTTTGCAGGAAGAATCGAACTCCCTGAAAAAGTCGCAACCATATAAAGATATTCTAAATCAATGCCGCGAAACTAAGGATTTTCTTAATGATAATAATCTTCAATGCGTCAGATCTGATAAGACTAACCGACTAGTAATTTGTGAGTCTGATAAATACGATTCGAGAAATGAATCGATTCTTAAAGACACCAAAACATATCAGTTAATAAATAAAAGTAAGTCTGACTCTATAGAGAAGCAGGCAAATAATCTAATTAAATCAATTGTTCCGAGCACGAAATTGAATCCGCAATTAGATAAATTAATAAGTACTGCAACAAAACCAGCACATTTCTTTTCTTTTGTTAAAGACCACAAGGTGAACATGAGTAATCAGTTTCCTGTTCGGCCTATTGCCTCTGTGAAAAATACACCAGTTGAAAAAATTGATTGGATTATTTCTAGCGTCTTGAAAAATGTCCTTAAGCATATTCCCACACACCTAAGTAATACAGAACAATTAATCCAATTATTAAATAGTGTTAGAATTCCTAATAGTAAGAATTTAATCTTCATTTCACTAGATGTAGAACAATTATATCCTAGCATCCCAATACAATTGGGTATAGAATATAACATAAAAAGTTTAGAACAGTACTGGCATCTAATTGACACTTTTGGTCTTAGCATAAAACAAATAGAAAAGTTGATAACGTTTGTATGCTATAATTACGAGATAAAATACAAGGACAATGTGTATAAACAAATCAAAGGAGTACCCATGGGCGCACATTTTGCCCCGGCATTTGCAGTGATTTTCATGAGTCATATAGAACAATTGGCTATTGAAAAATTAAGCTTTTCTCCGTCGCTCTATATGAGATACATCGATGATATCATCCTTGGTCCAATAGAGTATAATAGTGACTTACTGTCCCATATAACTGATGTCTTTAATGCAGTAAACTCAAGCATAAAATTTACAATAGAAGCTCATAACCCAATGGACTGGTTACCCTTCTTAGATATAAAAATAAAAATAATTAATAATAAAGTTCAATATGCGTGGTACCACAAACCAGGCCATTCCGACATAACCTTAAGAAGGGACTCTTTCGTGCCCAATCATGTTAAAAGTAGTTTCATTAATAACCACTTAAAAGATATAAGTAATCGGTGTAGCAATGAAGTGATGCAAAAAGAAAAAGTTAGCGAATTTAATGACATTCTAATTAAAAATGGCTACAGTAACAAGAATTTTTCCAAGAAAAGGAACAAGCATAGGAGTAGAAATAAAATCAAGAACCAAAATAATTGTTATTTTAAAGTTCCATTTATCAGCGATAAATGCAATAGGAAAATTAATAAAGCAGTTAAGAAGTTTGACTTACCTGTTACAGTTATTAATGAATACGGTAGACAGACGGTAAACCAAATAAGGAAAAATAAAAATTTCTATAATACTTGTAGCTGTCAAATCTGTAAATGTTTACCTAAGTTTAAATGTAGTGATAAATACGTAGTATATAGGTACACTTGTAATAAATGTGGAGAATGCTACATTGGAAAGACTGTAAGGAAATTCTCCACTCGGCACGCAGAACATAGACGTGCAATTATTAATAAGTCTGCATCCAGCGCTCTCTATGAGCATAATAAAAATAAACATAATGATCTAGGTAGCATCGAGGATTTTCAGATCGATTTCATTGCTAAGCTGACGAACACTCGAGACACAACATTCACTGAAGCAAAAGCTATTACACACTTGAGGCCAACAATCAATAGAAGACATGAATTACCTTGCTACAGTCTGCCTTCTCACTTTGATCACCTCACATTCAACAAGCAACACAATTCTTAATATCATTCACTTCTTTATAAATCTTCACACCGAGTTTGCAGACCGCCATTTGACCATCGACCGTTAAGAAGGCGCTGGACGCCGAAGGCCCGTCACGCTGTAACTTTAAATCCTTTTATTTTCGACCAATAAATTAGATCCGAGTCAGAAACTATCTTTACTTGCCTGTGAAATGCATCGCCTGACTCGCAAACTGGTCAACTATGTATACTTACATATATAACCTATATTGCAGCAATATCCCGCATATCCACGAATGTTTGGGGTCATGTGCAATTACGCGTGATTGAGCGTGGCATGTCACCTAGTGTATCGAAATAATGAGCTACATCAATTCTGCAATCACAAATAAACCAAGATCCACTTCTATATGTGAAAATGTCTATTCTAGGTAGCGATTAGGTAGCACTTAGGATTTTCTTGTAAAGATCAGTTGCTCTATCACCAAGATAGGTGCGAAACACATCACCGTCATCTCATACTACATTCCCAACACATCATCGGAGTTTAATTCGCAACACTGTATCAAAACGTACTCAGATGCAAAAAACACCCAGCCCATGTCGTATTTACCCCAATCATGAGGTAAAAAAGACTTTGAAGTCACTTACTTTGACATCCAACTTAGAGAAACTTATAATTCCATGATCATAAATGGGCAGTATTCTTGTAGTTACTGTACAATAACCGGTATTTACCGGTCGTAGGAGTGCTGGAGTGTCGGAGAAGTGTGTGTTCAAACTCAGACTGGATTAGTAGAACACTCTTCCACCGGTTAGAGCACTGTACAAACTCATTTTCCATGTAGCACCAATTGATTTGTTCATAAATGGGCAGTATTCTTGTAGTTACTGTACAATAACCGGTATTTACCGGTCGTAGGAGTGCTGGAGTGTCAGAGAAGTGTGTGTTCAAACTCAGACTGGATTAGTAGAACACTCTTCCACCGGTTAGAGCACTGTAAAAACTCATTTTCCATGTAGCACCAAGAACTTTTCTGGAAAATCTTATCATTTTTTGAAAAAATCGGTTTTTGGCGGTTTTTTCCGGTTGTTCGTGTAAGGAAAGTTCTGGAAGTTGCTGTACAAACTCAGTTTTTTGCTCTTGTATCTAAATTTTTCCATCGGAATGCTGTACAAACTCGCTAACCAGGTAGCACCAATACTTGCACCAATTTTTCGAATTTAAATTTGAATTTTGAAGGTGAAGGAGTTCGAATTTTGGAAAAATTTTTGGCTGTACAAACTCTGCGTCATCAGTAGTACCTAAACATGTGGTTTCCTATTCTGTACAAACTCTATTCAAAAAGTTGGTGTTGAAGTTGGTGCTAACTTCAACGACATGAAAGTATTCCCGAAACCTCTTTGAGTCAGAGAGCAAATAAAGCATCTTGAAATGGTAAAAGTATCCGTTGTCAATGACAATCCCGGACAGCCCTGTATATTTGTTGACGAAAAGGAAAACTAGGCGTTCGTTCTTTTCAAATGTCTGTAATTGAGACAACAATAGCCCGGTATTTATACTCCCCAGGCGGTCTCCGTAATTCTAATCAGTCTCACATAGATGAGGATCATGACGTCGCAGTTAGAGTCTCAGCAAAGTCTTGTTACTATGACGTCACTCTTCAACAGAGTCAGATGAAATGCCCTGGAGATGACAGATGGAGTGCTGCTACGATTATACACTCAAATACCAAACCAACCAACATGCATGATTAACAGTTCGCTTTGTTAGATAGGGTAGAGTGGGGTAAGACGCCCCCCGTAAGCGAGATTCGACTGTTCAGGAACTATTGCGCTTCTTTCTGCCAGATCTTGCCATTATTAATTATTTCAGTGTATGCACTAGTTACATGGACAAGGAATACAGCTAGAAATTCGGAAAAGATCCTATATTTTTGAACTTTCAAAAAGTACCAAATGGGGCGTCTTACCGCAACCCACTCCCAACTTTTAAAATTGTGAAGTATCTTAAGGAAAGCTTGTCTATTCGACCAATGTGATGAGATCATCTGGTAAAACCAAAGCAACTTGTCTTCCAGCTATTTATTCTGTAACATACAGGGGCCTATAGAACAAGATTAGGCCGAAACACTGGACTTATCAGTAAAAAACATAATTCACAAATATAACTTGGCAGATTGCCGGCTGCACATTCCTCATGCGCCCACTGACTGCATTGTATACACCAACTGTATCCACTTTTCATGTGGTCGGCTATTCGAATACATTTCGTTGCATGCAATGCATCCGCATTCTGAATCGTCTCTTGGGACTGACTTGGTCTTCTTCACTGTACGAAGAGCTAGTGGCAGACGATATATAGCTACTTTCTCTTTGGCCTGTAGGTGCAGCTTATTTGGAGATGACATGAGGTTTTGTGCCTTTTCAGCTCTCCGCTTTCTTGGACGCTATGGTTCTAGTTTTCATAGCTGACGTCTACGCGCATGATGCTTGTGATTGCATACCCAACTCGTCATGCCCGCTGCATACCCAATCATAAAGCAATTGCACTGATTAATTGGTTAATCAGTGCGCATAGACACAAAGATAAAAGTCGTGAGTTTGACTAGAAATCAATGCCAGTAAATTCAGAATATATGAATTAATGCCGTTGACAACGAAGGCGTCAAAACGTATTGTGGGAGCAAAATGCCCGGGGGAAGTCTTACCCCGCCATGCAGGGGGCGTCTTACCCCCACCTGTATCTTTTTTTCTTCAATCTGTTTTCGAATGAAAACGTTAAAGTGAATCAAGCAGCTGTTTAAATCATATCTAGTGATGCGTTAACTTAAATTTCCTGCATTAAAGATATCAATATGATGTCTAATTGCTTCATAGTACTTCATTTAACTTCAAAATAAATTACATCAAAAGCATCAAAAATGAGAAAAGCAATATATTTTCTAAACTAATGATGAAAATTCAATGATTTTTGGGTTCCAATCCATTTTCCTATGAGTATTAACCCTAAGAGGGGTCAAATATCCTGCATCATTATAGACTTCTGAGAAATCGATGGGGGCGTTTCCCCAAGGGGCGTCTTACCCCACTCTACCCTATAGCAAGCGCATATGGAAAGCTGTGGGCTTTAGCATGGTCAGATTCGCCAAAATCGTAACTGGCTCTATATCCCAATATAATCTCGATACAATAAATGGCGAGACAAATGTCACGCGAGTGATAGCGATGAAGCGACAACAATTCGTGTCAGTAAGCAATTCATCTTACACCTCATGAGTGATATACTCATAAGAAAAAAGAAATCAACTTGATTCTCATGGCACCATCCCCAACCTCACACGACGCCAAGAACGTCCACAATTTGCATTTGAAAAAAATAATTTCGTAAAATTTTCTGAAATGTTTTGAAAACTGCTTATACGTCAATGATACAATTTTTATTTCATTTTACCAGAATCCGTGAAAATCGAAATATTCTCTTGAAACAAACAGACGGCTAGGTTTTCATTAACAACTTTTCAAACGCAATGAATTCGCAAAAACTGAATATCTAAATGACTTACATCAAGTTCATCTCAAATGTCGCAACACCGACCTTCAAAAATGTTTTTTGTCGACATCATAGCTGATATCATCAATTCTGATGCGATAATTTTGCAATTATTATAGTTTTGTCGAATGACGGTAGACTGAAGACGCTTGATTTCTATCTCGATCCTCTCCATTTCGCATGTCGGGAAGAAGGCAACCGACATCTGACAGCTGCATGAACTGTCCAGATTTTACCATTCCCAAGCGATTATCAGCCTATGGATGTAAATCCATCAACAAGCAATGCCCACAAGGTCCTCAAAATCTAATTTAAGTTTCATCTTGTTGAGTAATAAATGGAAATGAGATATTCCGGAACGATAAGGCTTTATGCAAACACAGAGTTTCTTGCTTGCGAATAAACCAGGAGCGTCATCTGTACAGAATGAATAATAGTTATTACTATCAGATAACTGGACGACATCAAAAAGGAAACATGACAAAAGAGTAATATATTATAGGTTATATATATATATAGTATATATTATAGGTAATATATTATATTACTAATATAGGTTACTAATGCAAGTTGATATAGGTAGCATAATATAGCTTTATATGAGTGTCATTGAAATGAGCATATTATAAATGATTGAACGAACAATACGAACATTTCTATTTCGATTAAAAGATGATTTCTGTTCTTCACAAGATTTAGACATCATAGTCTTTGTTTTCATAAAATGGTCGACAATTTAGAAATTCCGAAACTGATGACATAATGCAGAAGAAAAATACATGCAAATCCAGGGATGGAACCGGCTCTGGCCTGGCCGGGGCCGGTTTTTCTTATTGAAAGCAAAATAAAATTGAAAGAGTTTTCGCAATGATTGTACATTTCAAATCTACATGCGCGAGTGCATGCTCAAACCTGTAATTGTAAAATTACAATTCAATTTATTACAATGCACGCACGCAACTGCTTTGGTATGTATTACGATGCATATATGTACAAACTATAAATGTATGTTCATATATATTATACATATATATCATACATATTATGAGGACTTATCCGATTTCAGGTGATTATGTAGGTCTATCGAAGTATTAAAGTATCGTGTATATTATATATAGGTATATCGAAGTATTCAAGTATCGTGTATATCATATATCACACAAATAAATCGCATAACATATATCGTGGATGAATTTTGATAAATGAAAGAAATCTTGATTTGCAAACTCAAAAAGCACATTGAGCAGTCGCGGCTACTCTAGCTCCAGCAGGGAAGCGAGGCTGGGGCCGGTTCCATCCCTGAAAATGACCACAAATCTGAAAGTGATATACGTGAGAACTAAAATTCTGATTAAATTTTTGAGAGAAATAGGATTCCGGCTATGAAGGTGCAAGTTACGCATTATCGCTGAAGTTGAGCGAAAAAATGCTATGGATGAATAGACATCCAGGTAATGCCAAGATTTTCATGGTCTGAGCCTGGGTATCTGTAAGATCAATCCTAACATTCATGGTAAATTGAAAAAACATGCATTGCTCTGATCATATTGCAACTGACGATTTTCTTTTTGGAGTTTCACAAAATTTGACCATGTGAAAATTAGACTTAAATTTACCACGTTCAATATATACCTCGAAACCTCATTATAGCATGAATTAAAATAAGAGTTTATCATAAAAGATACCGGTTGCATTATCAGTAAAATATACAGGGGTCATGATGCTCCTACACATATAAAAATTTCAAGAATAATAAATGCAAGCTAATGTATATGTTTATGAACACACAGTATTTAAATATCAAATATATATCAAAATTGATGCAGGAATTTCGTTTATGAAAAGGAAAATGTCAATTCAGTTGATGGCATGAATTTAAATTGACTAACTAGTCAAATTTACCAAATTAATTATTGAAGCGATCAAGGATATAAATAAGAATTGAATTAAAGAATTGAATGTACAATGACATGTCAAGATATTCCGAATAATGCCAGCTATTTGTAAAACATTGACTGCTCAAGAACAAACAGTGGATTTAAGACAATTCATCACTATATTCCAATTTTATTCATGCTATGCCCCTGTCATCTTTCAAGACCTTTTTCAACTATGCAAGAATCCGAGACGCAATGTCCTCAAACAACCGAGAGTGCCAACAGTGAAATGCGGACAACGATCATTGAAGTTTCATGGCGCAAGTTTTTGGAATAAAATGCCCTCTGAAATTCGAGGCATGAGATCTGCTTCGAAAGCTGTGAACAACCACATAAAAACACACATCTGCGAAAACAAAGTGGTATTGTGTACAAACTTAATTGACTTTACTTCTTAACTTTCGTTCCTTTATGATCCCAGTATACTGTATCAATGCATCAGGCGAGTCAGATGCACGTCACGTGTAGTGAATATATAATAAATAAATGAATGAAAGTATATTATGATTATTTTTAATTGCCGACTTTTTTAAATTTACAGTGTTTTTAATGTTTCGATGTTTTCATATAGATCTGTATAATCAGAGTCATTAATCATTAATCATTAGTCATTAATCATTAACTAATCATTAATCAGTTTCCTTCATGATCATATTTTTGCAATGGTTGAAAATTTTCTCCACTTAGCGAACCTCCGTTTCAATTTTTGTAATTCATACAGTTACACAGAATGATCGACATCAGTGAGCGAAACTTGATAAATGCAGAGATAGTTCATCCAAGATGGCTCATTCGTCGATAAAAGCGGAACTTCTGCTAGGAAACATGTGCAATGATTTACCACAATGAGAAGCGATGTCAACCTGCGACGAGTCGAAGACTCGGCAGAGACCTACATAATGACACGAAATTCTCTTGTGGATGCCTCTTCCAGTACTTATGCACGCTTGTTTGTGCTTATATGCTCCTATGGAATCAGAGAAATATCTTAGCCTATTAAAAGGTGGCATGCATATAAACAAATCTGTGCTTGGCTGAATTTCGACTGATCAAAGTTTGATTTCTCTGTTTTTTATGTAGCCTTTGCTGAGAAATACTTAGTAAGGAATGTCATTAGACAAAACAGGCACAGCATAACGCAGGTAAGCATCGACTTCTCGAATTCAAAAGAATTTCCATCATGCAATTGTCTATTAATATGAAAATTTTGAATCAAATATTGAAATCCATGAATGATTGCAACAGGATTTATTCGATTTAACAAGAAATTGAATTTCATCACAAGAATGACATTAGGTATGGAAATTGTCATGAGAGAGTAATGTAACTAATGTCGACTGAGATTATGACCTCGAACGTTGATTGTGGGTCACACAGGAAGTTGTGGTGAAACAGGCGATGAAGTGAGGTGATTTGGGGGCATCAAAGTGACAAGTAGTTTGTAATTTAGAGATTGAAGAGGAATGGTCTAATTGCTTCAGCAATCGCTGTTACATGAATCTATTCTAGCGTTGTAGCGAGATAATCATATTTCATCTCCTAGGCAAAGTCAATGAGAGAGTAGTTGATGGTGTGGTCATCCCATTTTCGAATCTCAAGCAATTGTTTTAAGGAAATTATAATTTCCATTGATTTTCGGATAATGATCTTCATTTAATTAATCTGATCGATTAATCGGTTTTCAAAAATTCATTATAGCGTCAGCACTGAGCGCATCCATTTAATTTGACGGTTTTGAGAGAATATCACACTCCTGCTACATTTTTGATAATTCTCCGGAAGTTTCATGACTTTCATCAAATTCTATTTTCAAAGATCTAAACGTCAGTGGTTTTCTTCAAATAGCCACGCTTGTTCACAAAAAGAATTAGACAGAGTTCTGTGAGTCAATTCAAGGTCACATGTTTGATCACGTCATGTATTTCGCGCTTTAAGATTGAATAATACATGGAAACGCACGATGTAAGTTACCATCAAGAAGTACGTGAAGCTGCGGTTAAAATACAGTAAGAGAATGAGGCAATAGCAATTTAGTGAATGGTGATAAAGAGAAATGCATTGATCTCAAAAACTTATTGTCCTCTGACTGTCAGTTGAAACTTCGGAGTCCGATCATTTTGATAGGACTCCGACTCCTACTCTGGGTGGCAAGTAAATAAGGCCTAGTTTTGTTGAAAACTTAACTGGTAACCTACATCATGTATCATTATAGGCTACCTGAACAATCATTGCTGTATCAATTATCAATCATTTTCGATGAAAGTTCATCAAATGTCGCTTTCAGTTAGATGCATACGACTCGGCTCCTCCCATCTTCTTGATGTGTGCTTCACACGGCTTTTCTTCAGTCTCTACCAGGCAGGAATAGCACCATCCTTCTCCAAAAAATATGAGTGCACTTTCGATTCTAATATGCGCTTTAGAGGAACCATCACACACGATTAGGGCAAGATGTAATGTTCTCAAACAAACTAGAATTTCATTTTTGTTTCTGATGTGACCTTTGGCGCGTATAGGTGTGATCGAGGCTAGGAAGGCTTGTCTTCTCTACGAAATCACCGAGTGAAAAGACAATCCTTTTTTCACTATCACGATTCATTCCCTCAACTATTACAAGCTTTGCATGCACTGCTGTCTCTGTATCTTTGTTTGACGGAGAAAGTTGACATCAAAACAGTGACAGACATGCACGAGAATAAATAATTTGCTTGTATTATATTTCGGGTCTAGTTATAAGCCGGAGTCAGGACTCCGACCCCGACTCCAGCAAAAATGATAGGACTCCGGGACTCCGACTCCGCATCCCTGGTTGAAAGTGGCAGCTGAAGTTCAACAAGGCCCAACAATAGCTGACACTTTTTACTGACATTCATACAGAAATACAGAAACAAGTGCCCTGTATTTACCCAGCATTTAATTCTCAAAACTGCACGGAATGTCATTCGTACAACATAAGATCATGATTTGCTTTGTAGAATTATATGTATAAAATGCTACGCCCTGCTGATTGAAAGTCAATGTGCTTCTTTGAAAGTTATCACACAAGATGTTTGCAAAGATGGTTATAAATTCAGGCCTTCGAAGAAAAGTAATCTTCGAAATATGTCATCAAATCCACCGGTTTTCAGGGAAAAGTTTGAGAAGAAGCAAAATCTAAAATTAAAGAAAGTCTATGAAGCGAGGTTTCAAGATTACCAAGGCAAAACTGCGACAGGAGCAGAATTGACAGTGTCATATGAATTTGCGGATAATTTAAGACAGACTACAATTTCTCCCGGAGAAATAGAACACGTTTTTAGCAAGATTCTTCTCCGCCTTTTTTGTTCTTTTTGCCCTGCATCTATGCCAAGATCCAAGCTGCAGATACAATGCTGAGAAATCGAGACTTGTGGCTTCTAGGAGACTGACTATGCTAAACTTACACTTATCTCTGCTAAGATTTGTGGTGATTAAAGGATTTAAGATATGACTTGTAGAATAATTCATTTGTCTCTCTTTTTCCGAGGGGTATGATCTGCTTTTTGCTGACCCACAGAGTAAGAATATTAGGTACAGTAGCAACTCCGCATTAATAAAAATCCACGATGTGTATGCAGTTTCGATTTTATCAAATGAACTCGAGTTGAGATTGAGATATGCAAATTTTTGCACTTCTGGAGAAATCCGCATGGATTTGATTGATCATGAAAGCAATACAGAAGGAAGAATAGTACAATTTTGCAAATCCTACGTAGCATGACAGCCTTGGAGAGGTGATGTTCATTAACTTAGCAATTCGATGGGTGACTGTTCAGTCTTGTTAAAAAGAGCATTTTCTTAAGCGTGATCATATCACAAACTACCTGCTACAGAAAGAGATCAATATCACAATTAACTTTAAAACATGTAAATGGTTCCACATTACTACTCAGATTCAAGAAATGACGCATGAATTTAGTGAATCATAAAATCATGCCGCTGAAAGTTGAATTAAAAACTTGAAATTTCAGTCAAGAAACACAACAAGATCTCAACTTTTAAATGAAGACTTGCATTATGATGCAGTTCATGAAATTTCCTTGATAATCAACTCAATGTCCGCTTAATTAAGATGCCTGTTCATTCTTTTGATATCTTGTAAGTTTCATACCACTTACACAGCGGTTTCACGTCGCTAGCAGATTAACACAAGAATAATTTGCAAAATTAGGCTTCTTAAAAAGTGATCAGATATTTTTTATACCACAGGAATGCAATTTCCGCAAAAAACTGAATCTCTTGATATGAAATTTTTCACTGCATACTGAGATTTTTTGAGTCGACACTCTACCTATTACATGTACAATATACTTACTCTACTTATGTATATACATGCTTGCTCTCGTATGTTCCGACCACAGAGTAGGTATATTAGGTAAGAGTGGTAACTCCGCATTTATTAAATCCCCAATATGTATACACTTTCGATTTTATTAAATGAACTGAAGGGAGATACAGGTGGATTGTCACAAATTGTGTGATATGCATATTTTTGCAGTTTTGCAGAAATTACAACGGAATTGAGTGATCATGATTGTAATGCAGAAGAAATGATGGTATTTCACAGATTCTCATGACAGCCTTGGAGATTTAATGTTTGTTGAATCAGAAATTCGATGGGTTCCTATTATTTTCATGCTCAACCTCAAGAGTATTTTCTTAAGCGTCATCATATCATAGGCAACCTGCCACTGGCAGAGCAAAATCACATAATCAAAGACAATGATTTCAATTAACTTTCAAAGATGTAAATATAGGTCCACATCACTATTCAGATTCAAGAAATGAAACATGAATTTAGTGAACGAATCATAAAATCATGCCGGTAAAAATTGAATCAAAAACTTAAAATTTCAGTCAAGAAAGCACGAATAATATCGCGACTTTTTCATGAAGACTTTTATTATACTTCAATTCATGAAATTCCCGTGATAATCGGCTTGATTTCCGCTTAGTTAGGATGCTTTTCAGCGAATATTCATTCCTTTTGATATCCAACTTGTTTCATACTACTTATATAGGAGAGTCATCTCGGTAGTATATAAATTGGCAGATTTTGAGTTTCTTCAAAAGTGCTCAAATAAATTATTGGACCACGGTAACGTAATCTCCGCAAAAAACTGAATCTTCTGATATAAAATTTTTTACTTGTATACAGATACTTGTTTGAGTCGGCACTCTACCTATGTATCCCTACTCTATGGTTCCGACCATCATGCAATGTTAAGGCACTATCACCCGTAATTGAATGAATCAAGTAAAAACCACGCTAGTAGGGAAGAATGTTGTTCGAGCTTTCGACCAGACGGTCATAATCATGAAATCTATCTCAATTCCGGCCTCATTAATTTAGGTACTCATGTTGCTAATCTCGTTCGCGGTGTTTGAAATGTTTCATCTTAGATGTCTGAACCGCCTTGCACATGTCATTCCGCCCCTCCTGTGTCGGCACGCTCTGTTCTTTTCTTACCTGTTAACTTCTTCATTTTTATCTTTTTTATTGTACGCGTAGGTAGCACTGTTTTCATTCATTTCATGATTATGACCGACGGTCGAAAGCTCGAACAACATTCTTCTCTACTAGTGTGGTTTTTACTTTATTCATTTTCTTCCAACCGTCAATTTACATGGGGTGTGGGAGAATTCTATAACACTGGCATGAAAATAGGCATGGCAGTAGGTGATTGTTGAGCAGTTCCCCACTCAGTACACATTCACTGACACAACCAGTGCGCTAGACAATTGAAGACTTGTTTGCATCAGGATGAGCGTGTAGGCCACTTATCAATTTCATGCTTCGACGCAAAAGCACAGTGCTGATAGGTGGGCTCCTGCAGATGAGTTACTTACTGCATGTCTGAAGCGAAGTCTACGAGAAATTTTGAAGCACATGGTTTCTTGCTCTGAATGTCAGACTCAAGTTCATGTAATCAGAATCATTTGACTAACATCGCACATGAAACATTGACATCATCCATGCAATCATAAATTATCCAAAGCAAACGTAAAACATGGAACCGATTTAAGATAATTGTGTTGAAAAATGCCCTTGTAGTAGGTCTACTTTTTCTTAATATCTTGTAGATTACTGATGGTTAAGTTGCCTACCGGACGAGTCGCCCCTCTATAATTCGCTAAAATCGACGCCGATCTATTATTTTGACATTTCTTTTGTAGATAGGCTAAAACATGAAAGTTATGCCTATATAACACTTGTCAATCGATTTTTTTCTACGACGGTTCAATGTATACATATATGCTTACACTTGAACCAACTTTCTATGAGGGAATTTTCATTTCTGCTAAGAAAGGTTTTCTATAACAGCAACAAAAATACAGGTTGAACAGAATTTTGACCTGATGCACTTCACGGAAAGTTAACATGGTTCACTGAAATTTACTCTTCATGGGAGACTTGAATTTAGATAACGCATTTTGGTAGATTGCGTTTCACTCTGCGCTCAACTTTGAACATTTGATGACGGATTACGTATGTAAAGTGATGTCAAAACAAAAATAAAATTTCAATGGTTTCGAATTCAAAATATCGCTACGATGTAATTAATTTTAGATCGAACTTTTACGTAATGTTGCTGACGTAAAATTTCATAAAGAATTCATGACCAAGGTTTTGATCTCTTCAAGCACAACAACTGGAAGAATGTTCAATTCAAGTACTTTCAGATCTTGTCAGAGAGGTTAACTACTTATAAGAAATACTGATCACTCAGATAATCATTGCGATCACTTAATTCAATCAGTATGAACAAAGGAAGTAGAGGATAATAACTTGTGGAACTTATTTCCATAAGTAAATTGATGTTCAATACTTCACTAGCACTTGACAAAGTCTTCCTTTATCAACACTCATGCAAACAAATCCGATTGTGTTTATGATATTTGTTTGGGTTCATGTGTGCAAAATTTTTGATTACTTTATCATGTAGCGCAGTGACTCTCAACGTTTAACATGATTAGGCTCAGTTTTTTCTTCATGAACTAGCCATGTTCAGTGTTTGCAATCACTGTTGTTTTCACAGCACCCATTTTGAATGAATTCTGCCTGTTTGTAAATAAAAAAATGGATAAATAATATAAATAAAAATTTATTTATATTATCTATCTATTTTTTGATTTAAGAGCATGCAGATCTCATTCAGTATGGGGGTGCTGTGAAAACAACAGATGATTCAGCAAATACATGAAGCATGCATTATCAATTTGTGCAGGACTGCTGTTGGTGTGTTGCTTGTCATATTCGGCTAAATTGATGCTACTCTGGCTCCAGCTTCATCTTCGGCTATTTTCCAATTTAACAGGTGGTTAACAACTGTGCGTCATGGTGAATTTGAACCACCGATCTCAGACATTCCAGGCCAACGCTCTACCATGGATTTCTAGATATCATGGCTTACTTATAGACGCGTCACGACTGAAATGATTTGGAATTGAATCATTATTTTCCAAAGAAGGTAGAAAGATTGCTGCTAGAATTTGCAGTTGCAGCCGAATTATTTATTGCCGATTTCAATCACGCAATACATTGCAGCGCACCACAAAAATGTATCAAAGCATGGTTGAAATGCATCTTAAGTTTACAATTCCTTTTATCGCTTTCAAAATAGCATTAATTTGTGGCGATGTAGTGACTGAACAATACAAAGAAGCGATACCTACCAAGGTCATTTTCAAAAGTTTTTCAACAGTTCTGATATCGGTAAAGATACAAGAGAATCTGGCACATGAGAGGAACGCTCACGGTGCATTTTGAGGCCCACGATTTTCTCAACTGCAGACATCGCTACCAAGTGTTCTCCTATTTTTCGTTTTGTTTATTATTGAATGAAATACAACAAGATATTCAAACTTTTTTGAAACTGAATTTCGTGAAGCTGAACTTCCGGTATTTCTGCTTCAGCATCATTAGGAAGAGTCAATAACTACAGTATGCTTCAATGATCAGTTGATTCAGACAGAATATGAAAAAATCGTGACAAAATGCAGAATTATTTTCTACCTACTCCTACAATATCATCTGCACAATGTGACGAAAATGCAGACTTCTCTCTCTTTCCTCATCAAGACTCAGCAGAAGTGATACTTAACGTACATTAACTTTCAAGGCAGCGACGACCAATGGAGTCGCTTGCATGAGCCATTGATCGGCGCAGACTCTCCTTCCCTTCGCTGACGGGAGGGCGAAGCGATGCCTGGTGACAGGGAGCCGGCGAGTGGCTGGGCGCCAATCATACGCTCCAGGTGGATGATCGATCCCACACATTTGGAGAGACATCAACACTCCCTGCTGACGGACCAAGCTCTCTCTCTCTCTCACACTCTCTCCCGCCTACAGTACGCACGTTCTCTTGTTGGGAATCAACGACGCTGCTGCGACCCTTCGGCTCACGACCGCAGTCATGTCCAAGTTGACGACTGTACATACACTCACATCCTCTGCGAACGCCAAATCGGCTCTCTTAAGGGCCACCACCTGCCTTGCACCAAATAAATGCATTCACTCACAGGGATTTGGCCTTTTTTCTGTTCGTACCTTGGGGAGGTCGTAACAACAAGAATCAACACTATATGATGCACATCAAACACTTTATATTATGAACATAAACCAACAATTATGTACTTGATGACTTCGAAAAAAGTTTCGTTACTGCAGAAGGCCATACGTGTTACATATGTCTCTGATTATAGAATTTCCAATCTCAATCCATCAGTGTTTGGATGTTAATCTCAACTTGCGATTCGCAAGAGATCAACGTCAATGGCTCTCTCAACTGTGGCAGTTTTAAGAAACAAATGATTTCCAAAGTCGACCAATAACACTGCTATAAGGCTTCATTCATCAATTTATAAACAGCATGGCCATTGAATCCTCAATTGTACAAAATGTTATCAAGAAAATCGAGAAGAATTTACAAAAGAGGTGTTGCATAAAACTCTTCTTCCTTGCATGGTCATAACTTGGGAATTTATGATATCATTTTGAATAAATACGTTCCACCTCATTATTCACTATCTAGATTTCTCAAAAACTTACACAAGGGAAAATTCTTTGAAGCAACTTTTGTGAAGGAGCAAAAAAATGCTCATGTTGACTTAAATCAGCCCAGTTTTGGTAATGTTGTCAGCTTCAATAAGGTTTTGATAAATTACTTACTTTGAAAATGATTGATAAATTGTCGCAGGTTAGTCTTCCCGCTCTCCGTCTTGTTGAAAACTGCGGATGCAATGGTGATAAATGTAAAATTTGTTTATAATGCTCAATTTGTTCGATGAGCTTCGAGCTCGGATTCAACATTCAACGAAAACGATCCAGTGCAACGTTTTACTGTTCCCTTCTACTCGCGTCATAATATCATGAGCATCGCATAAAATTCACTATATTGTTCATAGTTTGAATTCTTCTTCATAGTTTGAATCTACATAAATACACCATGAAACTCTGCCGCAAATTGATGGCGTTTAAAGCAATGTAGCCGCTGTTTAAATTCAATTTCTTGCTTTAAAAAGTTCAATTTAGTAGAAATTGTTTCAATATTATCTGTGAGCCATTGTAGACAATGTGTGAACAAGCCAAAGTCGTTTTGAGACTGATATTGGGATTATATCAACGACGATTTTCAGAATGTGAAAAAGTCGCATAGACAGACCTTCTTTGGAAAATGAGGGAATTTCCGCGACGCGTCCACAGCAATCTATATTTAGGAGTCCATGCTCTAGGGTAAATTATCAGTCCTCAAAAACCAATTAATTGAAATTACCAGACCTCAACAAACAATCAATTTAATTTCCTTGCCTGATCAATCACTTAATTTAATTGACCAGATTCTCAGCAGTCAGTTAATGTGGCTACAATAATCAGTTAATTGATATTCACTGTCCTGAACAGTGATATGCTTGAAATTATAATACGTGCTACGTGGCAACATCTAAACCTTGCAGCTACTTAGTGATAGCATTTCGGTCAATTGTAAGATATTTTTAATACTTCGCATTAAAAAACTTTTGAAATACGGTAGGTGAAATCCATTATCACAGTTCCTACTATTTCGATGATGAACATATCGATTATTTGGCAATTCTTCAATTGAGTAAACCAATTCTGTGACAACCACATGAAACATGAGGAACAATTACGAACTGTGTGATAATGATGTTAGTCGTTTCCACAAATAAACTCTGATAGTGATAACTGGTTGAGTTTGTCTCTGCTCTCGTAACTCAGATAAACGCCTTTGCGATTGCGCATTCTAATCAGTATGTTACAATTAATTGTGGAATGTCATGGGAGCATGATCCGCTACTTCAACAGACTGATGGCAATTGATGAGACAATTTTAGCAAAATGGATGTCACTCAGAATCATGGGAATATTCAATATTGTCCATGAATCGATCATTATGAGAGAAATAATCACCTCATTTCCAAACCTGCTAGATTAACGCTGATTGAATGGTTTTAGAGAAAGTACAGGTATACAAAAATGATGTATTGATGTTAGTATGTGCTCATATGGCATAATAAATGCAGATATTTAATAAGAAAATATTTCATCAGTGTTGTAAAAGATTTACGATTTCAATACTTAATTTAAGCTTTTAATGTGGATTGGATTGCGAATCTGTAATGCACTGATGCTGAACATGTCTGCGAACTATTGTGATGCACAATCAGATGAGAGAGAGAATTTTCATTACGAGCCGCATTTTTGCCTACTGAAAACATTAAGATACTAAACAAAGGTAAGTAACTTTATTTTCAATTTCACTTTTCAATACTTGGACTCAAACTTGCTTGGGAGTTGTCTTCTATAAATTCAATGAAATGATGATAAAGCTCTCGCATAATTGAGAACATTTCTGTCTACACACCACTCACATTCTTTGTTGTTGTAGGATTCGTGCAAATGGATGAATCCTCGAATTTTGGATGCGCCCACTGCCCTGGTCTGATGATATATTTTGAAAATAGCTTAAACCACTCCAATCGAAGTGAGATTATTGAGCCTATTCTGTAGATTGCATACTGCTGCTCATCACAAGCTCCGTCATTGGATAACTGGTTCCACGGTACTGAAAACTGTTATTTATCCGTGTAGATAGATATACGGTTCAAACACTTTGACTTCTGATCACCAGAGCTGAAAAATTCTGAAAGTGCCTGGGCCATGTCTGAAATTAGAAATATCTTCCTCATCTGATTATTTTTATTCTCTGAATCGATTCATATAATGACTTATCAACATAATTCTTAAGCAAAAGGATGAAATAAATGCCGACAAGCGCCGGAATAGTCGTAAATAAGCTTTCTCGACCAGAAACAACCGGCCGAAAAACGGGGTCCGTGCCAAAAATACGGCCCGGTTCCAGCTGTGGTTATTAATTATTCTTATACTTCGTAATTTCTATCAAGTGCACTTTCTCATAATTGCTCAATGTACATGTGTGATCGATGTAATTTCGTACATACAGGTTTCATGGTCTAGCTAGATTCTTGAAATATTCTTTTCACATTCCCATTCAATTAGCGAATATGAAACAATTATTTCAAAGTCACAGGGAAAGGCCAAATTGTATGTCTCAGGACTAACTTTTGATGTCGGAAATTTGTTGACTATACGTCATCATAAAGATGCCGAGAAATTTTTCTATGTCCACAGACTCCTTGATAAAGAGAATATGGCATTTATGATAACTTTATTATGTCAAACGTTCTCCGCACAAAATTCGCACTAGCTACATATCCGAACTGATATAGGGATATGGGGAAATTGTATTCAAAATGATCAGTTCAGCTGCAATGCAGTCATCACATACCAAGGACATAGGGAAGTTATATTCAAAATGATCAGAGTTCAGCTGCGATGCAGTCATTACATGCATTTTATCATGTAATCAGGAGTATTTATTGAAATTTATCATTAAAGTTGATTAAAGGACCAAATTTCTTATTTTCCCTTCCAACGCTTTTTTGCAGTAAATAGAACATCACTTGTCCCCAAATTCATTCATGAATTTGAATTCATGGTTGACTAAGCATGAAAGTGCATTGTCCAGGGATTTTGATATCTAATTCATCGCAAAATCCTTAGAAAAGGTTAGAATTGTCGGATAGATGTATCCAAAGACAATCATTTCTGTACACAAGCATCTGGTAACATCTGGTGTCATACGGGAGCGGGGGATACAGCAAGTCGCTTGCACGTATCAAATGGTTCAATGTGATAAGAATTGCGCGTCATTTCAGAAACTGTTAATTAAATTGCTTGGACGCGTGCTACCACGCCGTGCTAGATCTTCAGAAAAAGCGAATTACTGAAATGTGCAGCAGCTGCAGATTCTTGCCGCCAAGCGATCAATTGCATGTTATTTTATCAAAATGATTTGTATCAAATCTCAACAGATGCAGCCACCACGAGACTTTTGGGCTGTTGGTCCTCATAATTCGTCGGTAGGTTTGAACCAGCGACTTTCGAGCTAGTGGACGTGTAAGCATGCCCTCTAACGACAAGGCCACCGGACCATCTGTTGAGAGCGCGAATTAGTCAGGAAGGCACTGGTTTAACGCAGGCACGTGGCGGGAGGATTGCATTCTGCAATCACTTAATGCCACATCTGAGATTGAGACGCTTCACGCAGGCGCTACTCACTACATGTTAAGACAAGTAACCTGGCAATTGATTAATTTATTCGGCCGAAACATGTCTCGTGGTGGTTACATCTGCAGAGATTTGATGAACTTATCAATTGCCAGGTTACTTGTCTTAAAATGATTTATATATAAAGAGAAATGACAAGATCCGTGAATATTTACAAAGTGCACTGATTGTCAACCACTGGAGGCTGCAATCGATTAGACACCGTTGTCATGACCACACATGTCCACGACGTTATCTTGTTTTCCATGTTCATGGCTGCTCAGTCCTTTATTTTTATAGAGTGTCGGATTTCTATGTATAGAAGTATCGATCAATCGCAGTAGTCTGACAGCTGCGAGTAAGCAGTAGTAATGAAAAATGAAAATTGCAATCGCAAATGTTCATGCAGATGGCAAATTAATCGTGAAAATGAACAAGCAAATTAAAGTGAGACAGTAATAATAATAGCAACCTTCATTTCCTCACAAGTCACGAAGTGACAATTCGGTGAGCAATTAGACTATGTTATTAAAATCATATGTACATACGCATGACTGCGTGATGTAACTGGTTTGCTGGAGTCGCAAGGTAGTCGCATCACTGTCATAGATATTGGAGAAAAGCGATCACATGCAGCTTCACCACCATCAACAGTTGAGGGCATCATCCTGCGGTCGCGACCAGCTATCCTCAGGACTCTTCTCTCGAATTTCCGGAGCTTGCTGTCGATTTGCGGTTGAAGAGGGGAATGGACACGAGTAATTGGTTGAATAAGGTTAAATGACCAGAGCTAAAGCCGGGCCGCTTTTTTCGGCCTGGGCCCGACCCGGCCCGGATGAATTTTATATCTGGACCCGGGTGAGAAATGTATCGTTTTGAGCATTTTACCATCTTTAGTGAAAATATCAATTCCGTGAATAATGCATTCTCTCTCTTAATTGAGTCGTCTAAAAAATCATTCTAGAAATCTAATTCTTGATTACATGATCGTATGCTGTGCGGTCTATGCACCATCTGTAAGTAAATTGATAACTGTCGAACAGTGAGGTGAATTTTCAAACATCAAATGTATACTCAACTTTCATTTCTTTAAAATATTGTGTACGCACACCGCGTTTGTCTATCACAAATAAATTGGATCTTATTTGATCTGCAGATAGCTGCCATTGTTGTTAGCTGTATTTAGGTTTATAGAAACATGGAAAACGAAAGCACTGAAGACATGCAGTCTATGTGAAAAGTGAAATCATTTTGCTGGTGTCTATTTCATCATATTGCTTAATAACCATGTTGATAGGCCATCATATGAAACTGATTCAGAGAATTTAAATGATCAAATAAATAAGATATTTCTGATTTCAGAAATAATAAACATTGACTCGGGTACGAGATATTTCAGGGCCGGGCCCGGCCCGGCCCGAGCCCGGGTGCTTTCAGAATTTTGTAGGCCCGAGCCCGCGCCGTGCCGCTTCCAGCTCTGTGCGTCACTGGAAGCTCAGACGTCCGCAAAGTTCAAAGTTGAGATGTATTCCCATATGTTTTGTTGCACATGCACTGACTGAAAATGGCCACTTTTCTCGAAAACAAGTTTTTAAGAGGTAATGATACTTCTATACTCAAAAGTTTATATAATTATGTACAGAGATAGATCAATATCATTTTATACAATTAATGACAAGTATAAATGATCGTATAAGCATAATGATAGATAAAACTGAGTTGAATTATGTGCATTCTCTTACGATGTACTATATGATTAGGTATATTAGGTAAGGGAAAAGGGGCACACAAGTGCGTGATAGAAAATACAGCTTTGTAATTCAATGGCTATTGAACAATATTAATCAACAAAATCCCCTAAATATTTCTCGACTTACCATCGGAACGGCACAAAATCAACCAGGTCTAAGCCTAAGTTGTTGGTGCCCACAAGAACAGCGGTTGACCATTAATCTTGCCGAAAATGCCTGAAAAAATTTAGAATGTTCTCAATACTCAACAAAAATCTTGCATCCGTTTATTTAAGATTTATTTAGCTGAAATCTCCCTCATATCCTGCCGTATACTGCGGAACTCTGAGTATGCCCCAAGTATGGAGTATATATACCATTGGCTTGCCATCGACTCTACTTCAAAAACTTCAGAAGCTTCAAAGACGCTTCCACAAATTAATTTGCAGTGACTCAAATTATGTACGTGTCAAAAGTTTCCAGATATATCGCACAAGCGCATTATGTATACAAGTCGATTACTTGAACAATCAGAGAAGTTCTCTACTCATCCATCATATCCATCATATTGTGCCTTCTAGTCTCCCGTTTTCCAGACAACTCAGAATGCCTTTATGTAAGACTGCTCGGAGATCTGCTTCTTTTCTACCTTGGGCAGTATCTCTGTGCAATTCTCAGTGACATTATTTGATTAACTTTTATTTATTTTGAAAGTCATGCAACCTACCTTGACCAACTCATGCATGTACATCTAGTCAATTCTTGTATCTTACTGTATAAATTCTTTTGTGATTTTTATTTCATAATATAACACGCTACTACGACTACTACTATACTTGGGGCTGAGTGTATTGAAATTGCTATCCCTATCGATAGTCGATCTAGTCAGGCTGCTTCTATTGGTTTAAAATGTCTGTCTGAGTTGTTCAATTCTTCACTACTCAATGCAAAGAAAGTGAGATGAATTCAAAGTAAATATGTCCACTCCAATTTCTATGGTCCAGTTAACCCATTCGAGGATAGCAAATGTGGCGTATTAGTTAAGGGCTCCTTTCCTCCTATTTGATGTCCGCTCACTCGCACATTCGATGCTACAGACTTTCAGTAGGACTGTGAAATAGCAAAATGCCATGCTGTGGCGTCGTCTCTGTGCCTGCGAGGCCTTCGCCGCAAACCTAAAAATAATTACTATAATAATAATTTAAATAATTTTAAATAATTTCAATTAAAGGAGTTTTGGAAATTGTTTTGATTGCTATATTCGGTCTATTTGTACCCGGGTTAGACCGGAGGCACACACGATAAGCAATAAGCCGTTGCCCGGTTTAGAATCCTTGGGCGATTATCTTCGATAAAACCGAAATTGAGATAAAATGCGTCATTTATCATGCTTAAGCTCTAATATGCTTTATTAGAAAAATTAGAAAAATGACATATATTTTATTTTTCTGCCTGCTTGTACTACCTGCATGAGAAAAATATTCTCAAATCAAAATGACTTATAACTTATGACTTATGGAGGATCATCACACGACTTGCGAGCGATGGCGTATGGGTTATGGCTTATGTCTTACTCTGTGTGCCTCCGGCCTTATAAGACGGCTTTTCTTCGAACAGATCCAACAAAAATTTTAAAATACCAAACTTACACCGAAGCCCTAGGTGCCATTTTTAACAGAATGCAAGTGGCACAACTACTTGTACAGCGAGGCCGAGGACATGGATTATCTCTCAGATGGATTCGAGGCCGTGGAAGACATCGACCCAACAGATTCCAAAGACGTGGTCGTGGAAAATAGTGGATGAGAACTTCCTCGAGTTTTAACGCTTGCAGCTGAAAAAGCTGTCTATTTTATGAGGTACGTGAAGAAGCTTTCAATCGTGAGGGGCTTGATAAATGTGTGTATCGTGGACATTGCTTTACATCAAATTGCCTTTTTTAGTTGCTCAAAGTTAAAACGTCTTTAGAATGTTTCTATCGCTCTCCGACAAGCCAACGAGTAATGCAGAACAGTATTCCATCAAAGATAAAATCAAACCTTTGTATTCACGAGCCAAGGTTGACAAATTGAGGAAAGGTCTATGATGAAACTATATGATTAGGATATCTTCGGTCAGATGAGATAATAACACCAAGGGTTTTGAGGTCGTCAATTATTGCAATATCCAGTAACAACAGTTCTTATACACGAGGTTGATTTGGGATCCATGATACCTTGTTTTTTATCACATTGACCTTAAAACCAATTAATTGACCTTAAACGAAATAGCTGAGGACAAATTCATCAAATATGAATGCTAATTGAGATACGAGGCAGATGGATCTCTAGAACAGGGACGATGACTGTGCAATCGTCGATATATTTTACAATGGTATTATTGTGATTTCTTGCACGTGAACTTCCCATAACCGTATTAAAGAGATAGAACCGAACCTTGGGGTATACCCATGGTAAAGCTAAAATATAGGTAGACTTCCGAATTCGTCACTCAAAGTCATACTTATACAGGCATCAAGGATTACAGAAGAATTTCAGCAATATAGTTAGACTGATTCTTGCATGGTCTTTGACTAGCCCGGGTTTGGAAATATCATGGAAGACTGGGTTCATATCAACCGCTTGAGATAAAAAGTTTTCAGAAACCCGAGCTTGCAACCACACGTCATCTGAACAACTTGCAGCACGCACTGTGTAGCATGTAGCTGCTTCGACCAACTCCTACTCAGCAATCGACGTCTTCAACCACCTTACATAAGCATCCTACATCACAAGCGTATTAAACTTTCATGTTAAAATCGTGTCGAATGAGTAAAGGCCATACATAGAGATAATGAAATTGTAGCAATCTTTTGCCAATAGCAGCAAAGCAATTCGAATTTTTCTCGAATCGTAATTTTGAATCGAATCTCAAGCTCGCAGGTCCCTGTAAAATAGACAAAATGATTGTGGCTCAGCTGTTTGAAAAACAAAAATCTATCAATGTCTTATAAATTGAGTTTGCGACTACACGTAGATGCTTGCATTTTTAGGTTAAGTTGTTTGTTCAAATTTTCACGTAAAGTGCATTCAATCTCGTTAATATTATCTCGTCGGTGGATATTTATATACATGATTATACTCATCATCATGTAGTACTTACAATATGTTTAATAATGTGTTTTATGGAAGTTTAAATCATCGAATGTCTTGTTCTTTAAAATAAATTCATGCTGCATTATCATTTTGCTCAGAGGTAGTGACATTTGCAAAAAGAAAACAAACACAGACAATGTGACGCTATACAGTAATATTTAATCACTCTTCATTTCAGAGAAAGTGGAGCAATTCTTCAATAGATTTGTATTAAAATCAAAATAAATGACTTCTTCGATTATCATTACCGGTAATATCTCCACCCTCTGATTCGCAGTAATAGTCCGGCAGCAAGAACGAGTTTCTGCAGGGAACGAGGCCGAAAGTGAGACTTTCACAAAATGATGTACACTCTATGCCTACTACGAATCGGCACGTCTGCCGAGTTCTAGTGAGTTCCTCTTCTTGTCAGACACGATCAAAGAAAAACACATGTAAATCCAATGGGACGCAGATTGCAGTTTTTGGCTAAAATGAAATTTTGTATGTGTTCTCTGATTAAACGAAAAGTACAAAGCCCAGAGTCATAATTTTTGGCATGGAATGTCTTCAGGTCATTTCCTATGATATTCATTCGCCCTGCCTACCGTATGTAGCTAAACGCATTTAGATTTGGCGAGCCTCTTTATGTCGGCAAACACAAATATTTTGTGCTACTGTATCTACATTCAACCACATTCTCACATATATTGCCGATCAGATGCATGATAAAAGCACATGCACATCATAGGAAATGACCTGAAGACATTCCATGCCAAAAATTATGACTCTGGGCTTTGTACTTTTCGTTTAATCAGAGAACACATACAAAATTTCATTTTAGCCAAAAACTGCAATCTGCGTCCCATTGGATTTACAAGTGTTTTTCTTTGATCGTGTCTGACAAGAAGAGGAACTCACTAGAACTCGGCAGACGTGCCGATTTGTAGTAGGCATAGGGTGTGCATCATTCTGTGAAAGTCTCACTTTCGGCCTCGTTCCCTGCAGAAACTCGTTCTGTCTGCCGGACTATAAATCGCAGTGACAAGAAAATCATATGGAAAAATTCCACTTGACCAATTAGCAGTTAGCAAAAGGCGAATCGTTTAAAGTTATGAAACGATTTGCAATTGTTAAATCGCAATCAGCTATAGTTAAGTGTTGAAATTTGTAGTCATGCTAAAGCATGATGTATACAAATGAAATTTTTGCAATTTTCGGAAACCGAGGTATACGAGCACAAGCGAACAAATTTTTGCTCAAATGAATTTAATTTCTGCTGCTTTACCCTCCGGATGATTAAATACTGTTCACTTTTCAAAACAAATAAATACTGTTTGCGTGACAAGTGAAGAACTAAAATATATGGCTTGGAACACGAAGTCAGAAGATATTTTCAAACAAATACACCAGCAAATTTGAAAGGAAAATTCCAGCTCTACTATTTTGTTGACTGAAAAGCATCATGATATTTGCTCTACACAAATGTTTGCATTTTCAATTTTCTATCACCTTTTCGTCTAGTAATCAACTTAATAGTCAAAATTCAACAACTCTCAAAGCATTTCAATGCATTTTGAAACATATTGAATGCATTAAGGCTTTTAAAATTCAACAAAAAAAATGCCGGTATCCAGCATTGAGAACTGTATTTACCGGTGGTTAGTGTCTCTTCAATTCTATTACTATTGTCCAATCTGGTTCTGCAATGACTTCTGTGTCCGATATCATATTGATGACCGACAATGAATTGTTGAATCGAAAAGGCAGTGTCAGGAAACAGGACCTTATTGATGCGTTCATTCAAATACGTAAGCAAGAAACACAATCACACTCTGATTCGTCCATTGATAGATTTCTCATGATACTTGATGCCAAGCTAGAGCAGAAAAAGTATTCTTTTTTTCAAAGTCTGAATCAAATATCCGAGAAACAAAGTGCTCTTGAGACCAAGTACAGTGCATTAGAGAATGAAGTAGAAAACTTAAAATTGGCAACTACATGTAAATGTTCTGAATATTTACCTGAAATGATATTAGATGAAGTCGAAAATAGACGCATGAAAGCCAATATCATTGTACGAGTGATATCAGGTTGAGCAAAAAAGTGAATGGTTCGGTTGCTGAAAGGAAAAAGCATGATGCTGAACAGTTTTCCAATCTTCTGCTCGCACTTTATGTTGATGTCCCTGTTACATGTATAAAAGATATGCGACGTATAGGAAAATCAAATTCCACGCGAGGCAGATTACTTTTGGTAAAATTCAGTGATAGGGAATCTAAAATAGAATGTAATGAGCAAATCAGCTTTATTGCGAAGTGACGATAGATTCATATCTGTTATCATATAAAGTAAAGTAAGTGCTAATAAGACTGAGTACATGCCTACCGAAGACCATGGCGAAACGATGTTTTTATCATCAAGACAGGTGAAGGTCGACCATTTCAAGTACCTGGGGTCTGTGATAGATAAAGACAGCACCATCGACAAAGAAGTCCATAGAAGGATCCAAGCGGCTTGGGGAAGCTGGAGAAGATTAACAGGGGTACTGTAAGACAAGAAGATGCCGACAAAATTAAAAGCAAAGGTCTACACAACCATGGTGCGACCAGTAATGCTGCATGGAAGCGAGTGCTGGGCAGTCAACGAGAAAAATCGCCAAAAGATCGCCACAACAGAGATGCGTATGTTGCGAAGCATCCTCGCGGTAACAAGAAAAGATGGGATAATAAATGAAGACATTTACTGAGAACTCGGGATTCATCCGATTGATGGAATCATGCGGTGGCACAGACTGAGGTGGTACGGGCACGTGGCACGTAGACCTCGCGAACACCAGACCCGGCTAGTGTTGGGAATGTCTGTGCCAGGGCCAAGAAACAGAGGGCGACCAAAGAAGGCATGGGAGCGTCAAGTGATGGAGGACATTAAGAACATTCGAGCCTCAACCGTGGATGCATTAGACCGCTCGAGGTGGAAGAGGAAAATTAGCCCGCCCTTCACTGGGACAAGGCCTTTCAAAGTGAAAGGTGATAGATTCATGTCAGTATATATCAATCACGACTTGACCTTATGCCAAGAAGGTAGAAAGAAGGCACTGCTCAACGAGAAAAATATCAGAAAAAAAGAACAGTGAAGACATTTATCGGAACACTAGTTGAAAGATTGAGTATTTCGGGTTTTCACTGACTATTTTATTGGAAAAAGTTCATTATCCATCAATATGTTTAGCTAGTGCCCAGTCTTTATTGCCTAAGTTTGATGAATTAACTGCAGTAACTTCCGAAATCACCCCAAATATTGTTATTATATGTTAAACATGGATATCAGAAAATGTCTTGAGCAGTATCATAGTACTACCAAGCTATCAATTTCCTTGCCGTCATGATCATATGGACGGTAGAAGAGGAGGTGACGTCGCCTTCTACATACACAATTTCATTTCGTGTTCTCGTCTAACTCCGCTAGAACCTTGTTCATATCCCATTGAGGATGTCTGGGTTATTTTTCCCTTGTTGAAAGTTATTTTGATTGCGATGTATATTCCCCCAAATCTCCTAGTTGCTGACCATGTGAGTGTACAAGAATATTTGGTAAGGAACATGGAGCATTATATCAACGACATGCCTGATGCTAAATTTATAATCGCTAGTGACCTGAACAATTTTCCGACAAAATGGATAGAGCATTTCTTCCTATTGAAAGAAACTGTGGTCTCTGCTACGCGTGGAAATTCCATACTTGATAAAATCATGATCGACTCATATCTTGTTGATTTTTACGATGATGCGGTTACCGGTCCAAGCCTCGGCAACTCTGATTACTTCTCTGTTCTCCTTGAGCTGCGCAGTGTGAAAACAAGCATCATATCATTCAAAAAGGTCTATGATTATCGGGAAGTTCATGTGACGTCCTTCAAACAATGCATTCTATCTTATCCTTGGCATTCCCTTTACGTGCTGGATGCAGATATTGATAAAAATGTCAGATCTTTTATGACGTTATCCTGTCAGCTTTGAACGATATCCCGTTCACATTTGTTCCTACCACAGTAAGCGACAAGCCTTGGATAACACCTGTAATCAATGAGTTGATCAATAGACTTAACAGTGCTTATCGGTGCGGCAACTATTATCTTTATTTACCTTAAAAGAATAAAATAAGATGCATGATAAAGAGCTGTAGAGAGAAATGGATGTCATCGACTCGATCAGGTGCGAATGGACTATGGAAAGTGGTTAACAATTTGTTGGGCAAGTCTTTGCACAGTGCATTGGCTCCTATAATTCAATCTTATCAAACTCTGCAGCATGCGGCTGAGGCAATCAATGATGCTTTTGCAGAAAATTTCTCTGATGCAGCGGACTAAGATATTCCTATCAATGACTCGCCTGAATTTTCTTCTGATGATTCCTCCTCTAGGTCTCCTTCTGTATTAGTGATGGACGTCTTTGCTTAGTTATCGAAGCTGAAGATTAGTAAATCTGCAGGTAGCGATGGTCTGCATCCAAAACTTCTCAAAGAAGCCAGTGTTGCCCTTGCTGTGCCGTTGGCTCACATAATAAATCTTTCGATAAGAAGCCTCAAGATCCCATTAAAATGGAAAATTGTGAATATCTCTCCAATTCCGAAAAGATCGAACTGCGGTACATTGCAAGATTTGCGGCCCATATCCGTGTTACCAATATTTTCGGAAGTTTTAGAAACATGCGTAATATCGACCATGAAGGAACTTTGGTGAACCTTTATGGTCCGACCCATTTTGGTTTCAGACCAGGTTATTCCGTTATCCATTCTCATATCCTCACACATGACTACATTACATCAATGCTTAACGAATCTAATGTACATTCCATTCTTCTCATATCGTTCGACATGTGCAAGGCGGATTATTTACATCACGACAGACTTCCAGATTCTCTGATCAGCGCGGATCTTCCTTTGCATTTTGTAGCCTGGTGCAGAGATTTCCTCCAAAGTTGTCCGCACCCAAATTGTCAGGTTTGACGACTCAACTGAAAGCTCACCTCGCGCAGTTGCTTCCGGCATACCACAGGGGTCAGTTTTGACGCCTAATGTATTTGCCACTCACATGAGAACATTTTCAACCTATCATTCACCAGCAGTCATGACTACATTTGCTGATGATGTAATGACTCTCATTCCTATTACCACTGAATCTAATGTGGACCTGATTATAGTGCCTAAATTGAACATGTTGACTCTTGATGTATTCAAAATGGCTTAAAATTAAACAAGTAAAAAATGCAAGTGATGTGCTTTGGCAAGAAAAATGCATTGCCTCTATGCTATACTGTGGAATTGGCTTCTTTTGTAAAAATTCTAGGTGTCACTTATACCAAAGATTTGTCATGGAGGCTTCATGTTGAGAACGTGTTCAAAAAAGCAAGCCAAAAAATTATTCACTTTGCGCAAAATGAAGAATTTCGTCACGAAACGTGATCTTGTTGTTTTGTACCACTCGATCATGCTAAGTACTTTGGAGTTCTGCAGTCCGCTCTTCATTTATCTTAATCAGGAAGATTCTAACAGACTGGAAGCTATCAGGCGTCATTGTCACCGTCTAGTGTGTGGTCGCGATTGCACTTGTGGCAATTTCACTTTCATTAAGATACGAAGGTCCCACCAGTCTATGAAAGTGTTTTAGTCAATGCTACGTTCCAACCATCTTCTCAGTCATCTCATTCCACCTTTTCATCGACATACCAAGCATATTGTAGCACCCTATATCAAGTCTACACGTCGTCATTCTTCGTTCGCTCCATCATGTATCATGTCCATACAATCGCCTCTACGCCTTACCTCAAAATTTGCGACATACGTACTTTACATTTATATCAATTTGTGATCGCTTTCACTTTCATTTTCCTACTACTTGAAATTTCTTTGTGATAAATTGATTTTCATTCTAAATATATACATATATCATATGCATTTTATACATTCTAGGCATTATTATATGTCTAGTTGCATCCCCATCTATCATTATCGTATGATTAGTTATGTATCGTTAATATAACATAATCACAAAAATATCAAACTTTGGTTACAAGCACTGTAACAATCATAGAAAAACAAAGCGCAATTTGTTATGTCTGAGGAACAGTTTTCTATCGATTATTGACATCATTTTCCAAGGTGGTTTTATTTATTCAAACCAGATACCTCCGTGCATATTTTACGTTAAATGGTGGCGGATTTGTCGATGCGGGTGGTCATTCATAGGATAACGATTTAATTAAGAAAAATTTCTCACTCTCAGTTATAACAACAGGGCTTTTTCAAATCAAATCAAAATCAATCGGAATGTCATGGAAAATTTAATATCATCTGATTACCTAGTCAACAATCATTTCATTAAGAAATACCAACGCAGTCGTTATTCGATAATTTTGAAGACATGTGATTTATTGTTTAGAATTAAATAATAGCCTTTCATTACATTGATGAATTGGATTGTTTATCCAAACTGAAATTGCATGCATAGTACATAGTAAGCATAGTTCCTAGTAATCAGAAATGATTTTTTTCAGGACAATAAATCTTTAAGAATCTTTTGTGTATCAAGCCGTGGTGAATATTCAGGAGTCGAGATGATTGGTCAAATGATGAAATCTTCAGAAATCTTCAGAAATCTTCTTGAGTTTGGGTTATCACAGGGATTGTTTGTGTCTATTGCCATAAAACTGATAGAAATTGACGATTCAACGAATCTCATAGACAGTCAATTCCGTTGTACAAAAAATCATTCCGTTGTACTGCGTTTCAAAAAATATTGTGAAGGACCTAACCAATATGTTTCGTGATGATTCCTTGAATAAAAGAAGAAAAGTCAAACATCTTTCTGGGAAGAAATAGATCTTTTGTTTGTTCATATATTCGTTGGATATTTCATTAATTTTCAGAATACAGAGACAATTATAGTGATCTAATTGTTGCAATGATATATATCCACATAAAACATGTCTGCGCTTCCGGACATCTCGTTTAGTGAATCATAATGATATAAAAGTGTTAGGTCTATTAAGAAAATAACCTAATACAAGGGAAATAAAAAAGATTATCCCTAATATTCCGTAGCTGATTTCTACCTGATGTTTGTGATATTCAATTAATATGACGTCATTTTCACAAGTTATGATGAATGATAGAGTGTAGGTCCTCTCCTTCTAGTGTCAATATTTTTTTCATAAGACCTTTTTCCTCTCATTTTGGCGAATTGTGACAATTTAGCCTCGACTGTTTGTTTACCGAATGTTGTCAACGTGTTTTCTGTATCAGAAAATATACGTTTTTGACTTTTGACTTTTATAGATTCTGTAAGCATAATATATTTGGATACATTATCATTACTACAGCATGTGGTTAGCGAGTGATGTATAGCAAAACAAAAATGTAGGCTTGACAATTCTGATAACTGACTGCTTCTTCTACTCGGCCACAAATGGCATTTTGTGGAAGTCAGTGTCAAGTCCATATGCTACAATATCTAGATGTCCATGCTTTACTACAATGCTTCATCAAATTTTTACTTCAGAAAATTCTACTTATTTAAATCCTACTGAATTACTAGAAAATTCTTTTTCAACAAGAAGAGGAAGTGAGTAAATTAGCATAAAGACAGTCATTCGTTATAAGATCACATAAGAAGAGCACTCAGTAGAGGAGCCTTCTGATAAATCTAATACGTTAGCACTATTAAATAAATGAAAATTACATGTCACTTAATGTCAACCCATCGGAACGTTGAACAAACTTTCAAGCGACACATTTTAGCGTTCACTTTACTGCTCATATGACTTCCATTCATTCGACCCACTGTTTTTGGATGATCAAATTAATTACAATGATGCCACTCACAGCCTCGTACAATGCCTGGATTGACCAACGACTACTGGGCGTGGATTAAGCTAACCTCGTCGCATTATAGAGCATTTTTCCGCTAAGAGCGTGATTATTTTGAGTTCAATATAAGCGAATCTACATGTAAATGTAGTTACCCGCAGATTTTGAATTCTTCTGTAATGCTGTGAATCACTACTCTACAGCAGGATATGATATGTTCACAATCATGCTCCTATGTATTATTCTTGCATGGTATATTATGTCCATGTCATTTTGTTCGTGTTGGCATTTTCCTCAAAACAAAGAACTCATTTTTCATTTCATGCGCTGAGTATGGACATGCACATGCTCGTGCAGATATTTGAAAAAAATGAAATACGATGTGTAAATGCCAATCAAGGCAAGATAATTAAAGAGTAATTCACCAAGCGAAGATTTGAAATTGTGTTGGAGATACAAGTTTACAATTACAGTGTCTTGACCCCGGCCATAGACCAATCATCTCAGGGTTGTCCAACGAGCAAGAGGTTGTCCGTGGAAAACCGTTTAGTGTCCACAGATAGCTTCTTGCTCGTTGGGTTGCATCCAGAATCCAGAAACCGCTTTTGATGGTCTTTGCTTGATGACAAGAAGTGTTTACTATCCAGCTGAAAGTGGCTGGTGTCTTATATCTGTATGAATTGAAGCATCTTTGCTCCTACAATTACAGTGCACCATTAATTGGTGTCCCTTGAGATAACAGATGCGGATTCCAGAGACTTACATGAATGCTATTTGTAAGCAAAACTTCCTGCTTGGACGAATGAAGTGAACTGTTCGGGCCCCTCATTTGCTTGTAGAATATATAGAATAATATGAATAGGGCCTATTCTTTAAGCACATTGCTTTCACAAGATGATCGTCTACATTTTATCGCTCTATAAAATCATCCGTCATTATTTGACGACAAATTTGCATGACTTGTGTGCTGTTTAATTAAAGGTGACGAGTATTCTGAATATTTTATAATTTTGCAAGATAGCGACATCATGATGCGATGCAATCTGTTGACTACACAGCACACTATTCAAAGGACCATGAGGGTGGCATTTTGAGGTGTGCGTCGGATCGGATTGAGGGATCCGAAATGTAAGGTTGACTAATCCGATCAGATGAAATATTTTCAAATCCGAATCCGATCCGAAAGCTACATTGTACGACTTATCCGAATATAAGTCCGAACCAAATGAATATTAGTCTTGTAATTAATTAATCCTATAATATTGTTTTTGGTTAATGGTTGCCGGTGTGTCGATATGATCGATCATACTAGCTTAATTCTCATTACAATTTCAAATTAGAGTTAAACCTGATATACGTTTGTATCAATGAACAAGATGAAAGTATGTAGGCTAATTGATTGCGAGGAAATGGTTTTCTTAAAGTAGGCCTATGCGTGTGTGGTGTAGTCACTTCATCACGACGAGTTAGTACTTTGTTACATCATTGGACTTGCTTATAGGTGGTCATGCCTGCAGAGACCTAGTATTTTGATTTTTTTGTGTTAACGGTTATTTGTCATTGTATCGTCATAATATAGGTGCTGGTAATCAAATACCACGCAGGCCGATTAGTAACAGCTGCTTAGCGCTGTTACATCAACCGGCCTGGCCTGAGGACTATAAATGCACGCTTGCGAACTTCAGGTCAACGCAGTGGCGGCTCGTGACATTTGGTCCAGGTGGGGCATAAGCATGAAATTTTTACATAATCAAAAATCTAGTCTAAAAGGATCTTATTTTGTAAATTAAAAGCAAAGAATATGTTAGCAACATGCTATACATGTGTAAGTCTATGTCACTGCATTTAGTTACACGGTTGAAGCAACATTTTGTCTATTCATTGACTGATCGCTGGTGCTAACCTCACATCACCTCACTCAGTAAAAAGGGAATCACAATGCATTGTCTTTGCATTGACGGTTAACCAATCAGAAGCGTTAGGGCTCCCTCTCGAGTGCCCATTCTGTGAAGCATTCATCGCGTGTTAATTCTGTCTATTCGCTCAGATCGTGAAATGAACCACTCTCACGTCATCTCAATCTCGATGCTTGGGCACGCCCATCAGTCTTGAAAACGATTGATGGATTCTGCTAGCGTCACTGTCGCGCAAATGGAATAGATGTACATGAAGTATCGTTGAAATTTATGATCAAGAAATGGAGTCTACTACTGATGTTGCTGGTTATTTAAGTTGGACAACATATCAATAGGTGGGGCAGTGCCCCACCTGCCCAAATGGACGAGCCGCCACTGGGTCAACGTAGCATTATTGCACGTTGCCTAGAGTTATATAGGCATAAAAATAGAAGTAAATGTATTTGAACTACCAACATAAAATGCATCATTCATTGCAAGTATACGTACATAATTATACAGAATGTTGATATTTTCGGGTATATTCTTGATTATTTAAGATGTGTTTGAATTTCGGAAGACCAAAACAACACTATGTGGTATGAGAAGGTCCCCAAGAAAGCAAAATCGAAAATGGCTATGTGATTTGGTTACTCACGTAATGTAATTGACCAAAGACTATACTGACTCACCACTCTTGGAGCCACCTACACAATATATTTGACATGCATTTTATTTCAGGCTCGCAATCTTGCATTAGGCCTATGTAGATATATTGTAGCTGTACACGTTGTATGTGTAGGTCACATGCAAGTGTAATTGAGTCAGCACTCTTATTTTTTAATGAGCATTCTCAAAAAAATGACTGGGAAAATTCGAGTGCCGGACTAAGCTTAGAACGAGACGCAAGTATAGGCCTACTAACTCGAGTCTGCTGACAACGCTCTTGTAAATGATACATCACTTGTTTCCTTCTAAAGATGTAGCTAATGCATGGCATGTCAATCAAACTTGAACAACGCAAATCACAGGATCACCCGACTTTGATGTGACACAGGTATCCAATTTTGTCGACCCCAGGTGGGACTCAGATATACAGTATACTGATAAAAAATTCTAACATCAATTAAAAATGCATAATGTCGGATTAAGTCGGATTTTCGAATTCAGTCCGATCCGACACACTGAGCTCTCAGTACGAATCCTTTCAGAATACAAGATGGGTCTGAGCAAATCCGACCCAATGCGATCCGAAGTCATATTCGGATCGGATTCGGATTGAGATAGCATCTGTAAACCTCTAATGACATTGCTCCTCCTCAGCGTTTGATGGCTTTGTTGAATTGGTCAGGAAAATACTATACCTGTAGTGACGCTTTGAAAAGGGGTTGATTTTAAGTGACTTTAATGTACGCAAAATATCTGAAAAGTATGTACAAATGTTAGAGACACATTATTTACAAATTTGTCACAAATACTCACTGGTGCCTCTTTTTAGCAGCATTCACATAAAACTACATGGAACAACTGAATTCAAATTCATAGCACAGCAACCTATAGTTAATCATGGATTCTAGGAGTCCATGAGTTATTTTAGGCATGCATGAGGCCATAGCATGCATAAGGCCATAGACTTCTAGGACTATACAAGTAGATTTCTTTGGTCATGACTTATGCGGCCAACATTTACATGCGAATCATACAACCAGCACTGTCTGTATGCAGATAGTAAAAAAAAGAAGCCAAGTGAACGGGAGGGCAAATAAAGATCTTTAGTGCCCAGAACTACACCTCCCACTCCCTCTCGTTCACTGGTAGGATCAGCGCAAGTTTTCATACGTCACGTTTCACACTTTGTCCATGCGATAGCGAGACCAACACTTGACGAACGTGGCCCGCTGACACTTTTCCCAGTCTGTATTCACCACGGACAGTATTGCTGTCTACAACAAGCACAATGTCACCTTCTTGAAGATTTCTATGTGCCACATGCCACTTTTGTCTTATGATTGTGTTCGGAAGTGCACATTTCATCTATTCTTTCCAAAACTTCTCAGTGACGTCCTGCACATACTTGAAGCGTTTCAAAACTGTTTTTGGTTTGGTATCCCAAGGCCCTGAAGGAATCTGTGAGTTTGATCGCCCAAGCAACAAATCATTTGGACATAGATACGCAATTTTGTGGTCCTCATTTCCCTTTGTGGCACGTATGGCTATCGGTCTTTCGTTCATGAGCTCTGCACTTTCAAATGAAATCGTTTGGAGTTCAGTAAAGGTCAAAACAGAATTTCGAATTGATATCCACATTGACTTCTTAACCAGTTTGATCATTGCTTCAACTGCTCCGTTTGTATGAGGTGCGCATGGCGTGTGAAATTTCCACTCTGTTCCCTTCTCGCTTCCATATCTTTGATGAGTTGTGGAATCGATTGATTTGATGAATTTCTTTAGCTCTGAAGCAGCACCAACAAAGTTTTTCCTGGATCACTGCAAATCACGCTAGGATGACCGTGGATAGCTGCAAAGCGGCGGTGAATTAACATGTAGCTTTCTATTCCGAGATCTCGTGCAATATCAACATAGATCGCTCCAGTAGATAAGCAGGTGAAAACACATCCCCATACTTTCATTGTGGTTCTCTTGTTCACTTCTCCTCGAACGGACATCGGTCCAAAATAGTCGACATTTGTGTAGGTAAATAGAGGATTGGGTTGTACTTTGAAAGCAGGAATTTCAGCCATCATTTGCTGCAATCTGACTTTCTTAAATTTTCTGCAAATGACACTGGAGTAGACGATCTTTTTTCACAATGCGTCTTCCAGACAGAATCCAGCAGCGAGAACGCAGCTTGAGCATCGTTGCATCAACACCAGAGTGTGATCGATTGTGAGCGTCTAATGCATACAGTCGTGCGATGGCATTGTTTGGTAAAATTGGAACAGTTATGTCTGGATTACCATCACTTCCCAGTCGTCCACACGTTGTAACCAATTGAGAATTTTTGTCATAATGAGGAACGAGTGCTGATAATTTTTCTGAATTCAAGGTTCTTTGACCAATTTGCAGAATCATCTTTTCAGCACTTTGAAAGTCACTTGCAGTGTAATTCAATATCTTGTTTCCTTCTTGGTTATGTGTTATGGGTCTGGTTCTGTTTTTCCATGCTTTTGCTAAAACTATGACTGCTGTCATTGTCCGGATCAATTTTGTCAAAGAACTGAATCTGTCAGTTTTCAAGCTTGTTTCTAAATTGTACAATCGTTCATTTTGGTCTGTAGTTTCTTGAGAGACACAAGAAAACGCTTTCCTTTGCAGTTTTGATATCACGGCTTCTTCATTGTGGGACACTTTTTGATCAATCGGCCATGATTCTTCATTTTGCATCAGCCAGCTGGGTCCGGTTTGCCAAATACTATCTTGATCCAACTCACTCGGCTTGCAACCTCTGGTAATCAAATCAGCTGGATTATCTTTTGACTGTACCCAAAACCAATCTTTGCGCGATGATTGATCATTGATTTCGCCCACTCGATCAGCAAAGAAAGTAGAAAATGTAAATGATTCTTTTTGCAATACTCCCAGAACTGTTCGTGAATCGAGAAAATGATAGACCTTTTCAAATTGTATCCGTGATGTGTTGACTAACCAAGTTCTAAGACGAACAGCAAAAACAGCTCCACATATCTCTGACTTTACCGTGTCACCTGTCAAATTCATAGGACACAGTTTTCCTTTGCTTTGGAGGATGCGAACATAATACTTTCCATTTGCCTCCCACCGTACATAGGCTATACTCCCGAAAGCATTGTCAGATCCATCAGAGAATGTTATCAAATATGGTCGAGTTCCACCACTCACTTTCAGACTTCGTGGAAAACTTATCGTGGGCAAATCAGCAATCTCTTTGAAGTGATCAATCCATTGTTTCCTCAATTCTTCAGGGATAGGCTCGTCCCAATCAAATTCTGTCTTTCTATTTCTGTTTGCCATCACAAATTGCCAAGTTTTTCGAAACAATATGGATCCTTTCAGTTTTACTGGAGTTGAAAGACCAGTCGGATCAAACGTTCCCATAATCTGACTCAAAACCATTCTTTTTGTCAACACTTGAGGAGTATGAGAATCAATTTCATCTTTTTTCAGATTGGGCAGAGACTGCATTTTTTGTATTTTCTTCGAAAAGTTGATTGAAGTTCTGACATACAACAGATCCTCTGCAAGGTGGTATCCGAGTCCTAATGCAATAACTTGCTCACCGGTAATTGCATTCGGCAGATTTATATCGAGAACTACATTGTCGGGATTGGTTCCGGACCTCAACTACATTTTTATTTTGAATCCTCCTCTTGTCAAAATGGCCTCCATATCGGATTGAATATTTGAAATCTGATGCGAATCTGCACTCTCCAGGATGTCGTCGACATACATTGCTTTTTTGATTGACTCCCTGGCTTCTTTTTTGTCCTCAAATTCCGGCAGATCAGCAGTCAGGCGAACAACCAACATTGCGAGGCATGCAGCAGGACGATCCCCGATATTCAGACGTTGAATAACATAAGTTTGCGGTTGCTTGCCATCACTCTCTTGCCATAAGAACCTGTGTAAATGCATCTCAGCTTATTCCAACTAAACGCTGTTGTACATTTTTGTAATGTCTCCTGTCAGACTGATCAAGCCTTCACGAAATCGTAGGACAACATTTTGAATTGGATTCAAGACATCTGGTCCTTTGTGCAAGATGCTATTCAATGAGACTTCACGGCAGGGTTGACTTGAGTTCCAAACCAATCGAGTTGGAGTTGTTTTACTGTTTGGATTCACAGCAATTTGATGCGCAATATACCAGGTTGGACCATTCCAAGAATTAATTTCTTCTTCTGTCAATTTTCTTGCAGCGTTCCTTTTCAGTAAGTCTTGAACCTGAGATTCATACACTTGTTTCCAATCATTGTTTTTGTCGAGTCGACGCATAGTTCACTGTAGAACTTCAGTGACAAGATTCTTGTTATCAGGAAAGCATGAAGGACTTTTTTCGTATGGATATTTTGTATCCCAATGTGATTGTGGGGAGTGGCAGTCTCCATCTGGTTTGAAAGTTAGACAGTCTTTCATATTCTCCAATTGTTTCTGGTCTTTCAATGACATGTTCCTTGATCCTGGAGAGCATTCACCACAACGGCATGATCCACATTTAGGAGAAAATGAGACACCTATTTCGTCATACTTGAACCAGTTCAACACACTTTTGACATCCATAACAGAGTTGCGGCATCTAAAGCACTTCGGAATTTCATCTGCTGTAAAATCGAAATCATAGTGCAAGGTAGCTTTCGTTGAATTTGTTTTGCTGAGACATGAAACGGCTTCTGTTTTCAAACTCATTGCCAAATGTGTATTCGACTTGTATACATCTTGTTTCGATACTCTCAAAACTGAGTGCGTTCCTCCGACAACGATGCCTAAGGGACCTTCCCATAAGACTAGATCATCGACAGCGACTTTTCTTGACGGCATAATACCTGCATTGGCTTGCGACAACAATACGTCGCACTTACATGTAGTTGGTCTTGACAGCTGCTCCAAACTGTAATCCGGGAATAATTTGCCCGTACTGTCCACTGTCCACATTGCTATTGATGTTGGCGATGTTTTTAATTACAAAAACAATGACGTTGATAATTCCCATTCTTGATTTTAAACGAAGAACGTATCTCATTGTTTCGATTGCCTTTTCGATGCCGGCGATGCCACTAACCTTCAAAGCATAAGGTTCTCCGACAAGATTCAGTTTCTTCGCCATTCTAAATGTGATATAGTTCGTATCGCTGGCACTATCCCACAATACACCTAGTCGAGTGCCATTGGTCGTCCATGCATTTTGCATCATCATGATAACTGGATTTTGATCGGATTGTCCATTGCATTTGTCGATTGTTTTACTTGTTAACGTTCTTACCGTTTTTTCTGAATTTTCACTGATCTTTTCTACATCATTTTCATTGTTTTTCTTTTGATTACTTTCACTTGTCTCTGATTTCTGTTTGTGTAGTAGGAAATTATGACCGCCTTTGCACTTCCGCCACACTGGCGCCTCATTGTTGCATTTTGCACCGAAATGTCCGCTTTTTAAACATTTGTAACAGAGCTTGTTTTCTCTTACCGCTTCCCACCGTTCATCGACTGTCTCTGGCGAAAGTCCTTGCATTTCCAAATGGGATGGTCAGCAGCTTTACAGGTGGGACAAATTGTCTTCTTCAGACTGAAATCTTGCTCGTTGGTTTGGCTGGTCGGTTGTTTGCCGACTTTTGTGGTAGCCTTTTTGACTGGTAGATCGGAAGCCTTGTCGTCTGCAATTCTTAACTGCCATTTTATAAACGTCAAGAGCTTCTCTGGTCTTTCGTCCTCGGATACTTCCATGCCACATAGTGGGTAGATTGCTTCAAACCATTTGTCTTTTACGGTTGATGGAAGCTTTTCGACCAGTTTATTGATTATCGCAGGATTCTTCAAGCAACATTCGCTATCAAGGTCTTTCAGATCGTTGACCGCTGCGATGATGGATCGATAGAAATATGAGCATTTCATGTTGTCATTTGCACTTGGTGTTGGCATCAGTAATAACTCATCAATTATTTGGTTGATTACTTTACCCTTGCTTCCGTACATTCTTTCCAATTCTTCAAGCAAACTTCTTTCAGTCTTGCAATCGCTAGGCATCCTAGAAAGTACGGCATTAGTGAGAAATTTCCGCAAGCACAACTTTCTTTCTGCGTCGGATGCTCCGGCCAATCTAGGTTTTACGACACTTAGGTATTCTTCTTTCCACTCTCGAAATCTCCTGATGTTGCCATTGAAATTGGGGTAATCTAGGGCTTTCATCTTTATGCCTCCCATTGTCAGTCCGCCTTGATTTGAATTATTTTTCACACATAAAGTCGATGGGGCAGTTGCAACAATATTCTTCTTTCTTTCTTTGTATTTATATTCTGCGTCTGCAAGTTGTTTGTTCACCGCTTTCACATAAGAGTCCATCTTCTCCTGCTCTTCTTCGCAAATTTCCACTTCATCTTCTGGCATCATCATCAATTCTAATTCCTCGTGAATCTTAAGCACATTATTCATTGTTGTTTTGATGTCATGCCATACATGCTCTAGGTCCGAATCCGTTGCCAGGTCTAGGCGCTTCACCCTTTGAGTTAGCCTGCTTCTCGCCAGCCGACGTTCTTTGTGTTTTTCCTCCATGATTTTTATGCTGCAATTCAATTATTTGTTACTCACCAATATTTTACTGTAGTGACGCTTTGAAAAGGGGTTGATTTTAAGTGACTTTAATGTACGCAAAATATCTGAAAAGTATGTACAAATGTTAGAGACACATATTATTTACAAATTTGTCACAAATACTCACTGGTGCCTCTTTTTAGCAGCATTCACATAAAACTACATGGAACAACTGAATTCAAATTCATAGCACAGCAACCTATAGTTAATCATGGATTCTAGGAGTCCATGAGTTATTTTAGGCATGCATGAGGCCATAGCATGCATAAGGCCATAGACTTCCAGGACTATACAAGTAGATTTCTTTGGTCATGACTTATGCGGCCAACATTTACATGCGAATCATACAACCAGCACTGTCTGTATGCAGATAGTAAAAAAAAGAAGCCAAGTGAACGGGAGGGTAAATAAAGATCCTTAGTACCCAGAACTACAATACCCATTCCACGGCTCACTGGATAAGCAAAGATGCTTGTTTTTATTGTGCACAGGTGCATCCACCGAGGAACGATATTATCTTTCTGTGAATTTTCAGCGATTGATACGAGGTGTGTCTCAAGATGGCTTCATGACTCTCTCCACCCGCCATCAGTTTAGCTACGCAATTTTTAGTAAAAGCCAGTCGATTGAAGATTTTTGATCTCGTGTCCGAGCCGATACTCTCAATGATGCTCTCCTATGGCAGGAGGTCTCAAACAATCTATATTGAATATAAGGTAGGCTTTGATTGCTCAGTGCATCCATTTCGGATATTAAATATCGAATATGATGTTTTAGCGTGTCGCGCATCGATTTGAAGCTGCCTAAGTTAGTCTCAATAAGTGATATATCCCTTTTGTCCTTGAGTGTAGAAAAACGTTAAATTAAGCGCGTATCAGACTGTAGAGAAATATCAGTTCAGGGATTCGCTGAGACATATTTCTGGCTTGGGATTACAGAATCCTTTGATTTGAATAAACTTGCGATAGAAATGCTGAAAAGCATTTTAGCACATTGTCTATATAAATCCTTAAATCAAGTTAAAGTTGATATCTTAATGGCCTTGTATAAAAACATCTGCTCATCCACGTGCGTAACGCCCTACTGTCTCACGTGAGCAGCAGCTCAAATGGAAGACTTAAACGTATTGGTGGGAGTTAAAAGGAGGAAATTCCCAACTGAGAAAATGCCGTTTTGTTATTACATTTGCTGCGATAGAAAGTGGAGGTGGCTACAAGAAAGCTGTTTTTCTTACCAACATATTGGCGACACCTGCGAATTTATGGCGTCTCCAAGCATGGGTGTGTTCCTGCACGCGAAACGCTGCGTCAGCATCTCAAACTTTGTAAATGATGTGAACGGTTCCCAAGCAACCACTCGGTTCTAGGTACCTCCCACGCACAGGTAACTTAGTAGGGTGTTGACGGTGGTGAAATGAAACGAAGAACTTGGGAATAATTAATTCCATCACACCTGGTTGCATATTACACCTGTAGCCTCTTGAACCAAGCTAAACATTGAAATGGGAATCAGAAAATTCATTACCAAACATTGATTGAATATGAGGTAAGAGCTGGTTTGAAAATAACTTAACAATGCATGGATGCTCGCAAATGCCCTTTTTCAAACACGTGCAGTGCGTTACAGATAACCATTTATCCACAGTCATCGCTGTATTTCTGCCCAATTTCAATGTCAGCTAGGTGCTCGTACAGGTTTCCAGCACCGCATGATGGTCCACGCTTCAATCAATTCAGGTCAAAATTAATGATTGAATGGTCAGACATTGCCAAAAGCAATTGCTCTCCATCCGCTTATTTTGCTGTACAAGAAGAGACATTATTCGCTCTCATGTGTCAAAATTTCCAAATGGATTGAGCTTTGCCTCTAAAGTAACATTCTGATTACGCTAACATACCTTTATGAGTCAACAAACTGAAGCAATGACGGGTTCATATGAAGTCAATTAGCAAAATTCATTGAAATCAAAGAAATTGACAATTTTCTCTGACAAATTCAAAGACATTTTTAGATTCTGAAAAGCAAAATGCAATTTATTCTTCTGGACAATTTATCCCTTTTTAGATATCGCAACAAAATTTGTTTAATATATATTTGTTAATACATTCATTAATATTTGTTAATTTGTTCAATAATATTCATTTAATATTTATTTACAAATAGCTGTGTGTATGGCATCAATAAGAAAATTTCATACATGTCTCTTAGTTGATCAACTTCACAAAAAGTTAATTAAGTTCAAGAAATTTAACGACGGGAGACCCTGCTTTGTATCTTAAAGGTAATATTTTGGCATATAAAGTCCAGCTTTCGACAAGAAAAGTTCGAACTATTTCAATTAAATTGTTTCTCAAAATAATCAAAGAACATATCAGAGACTAAATTGCGTACATTGTGCGCCATGTCGCTGGAATAGTGTCAACACAATGCTAAGTATTTCGCAGATAAATCGTTAGCATGCTTCAAACTTGATGTTACTCGGTCAATGTCACTATTCCTAGGTTGTCGCAGGAATCCTTTATTAAGAATTGTGTTATGAGACATTGTTATCTGAAAAAATATGAGGAACTAGATGTGTGAAAGACAATTCCTCGGAAATTTCATCTCATTTCAAATATAAACAAACAGTGAATTATTTCAAAACATAATCAAGGTAATGCGAAGACGAGAAAATCTGTATTAGTTAGATAAAGCTAAAATATTACGCAGATACATGCATTCTTGGCCCCTCACGCATATTGTAAAAATTTGAGATACAGCTTATCGGTGTGGCAAATTAACAACTACAGAAAAAATAGGATAGTCCACGAAATTCAAAATACAAAATCCATATCTGTGAAATTCAAAATGCGAAATCTACATCTACGAGATTAAAAATACAAAATCCATACAAAGTCTCAAAATTCCAAATTCTCTCACTTAAAATTCCAAATACTAAATGCACACATCAAAGTTTGAAATGATAAATCCGCATCCACCCAATTCAAAATTCTAGATCTGCTAGACATAGTTTTTACAGTTATCGAAGCACTTATTCAGCTGTACTTACATTCAGTTCATGCATGTACTATTTCCCCATATTGTCGAGGAAATAGTTGACCGATAAAAATTAGTTCCGTGCGCGGCAACTAGTGAAGCAGTACAAGCTTCACATCCATGCAGTCTGATAGAGACTTCGCCCTTAATGAAGAATGTTTCATGGTTAGTCAAAATAATAAGATGAGTCCTGATTTGGTTTTCTTGTCACTCGATCAGCGATCCGACGCGATCGTGGATTACTCTATGTGAAGATATTCGGTATTGAATCATAATGTTTTCGATGAAAACATTTCTTCAATTTGATTACCATTTCAAAGATTGATGACATGTATTAGTGTAGTCCGGAGGTAGCCCCCATAGACCAGAGCCTTTTCACACCCTCTGATACCTGAGGGGGTTGGTTCAATGACCCCTTTACGAATTCTTAGTTTTCCTGCTGAAATCAATATCAAAACATTGGGAAAATTGATTTTAGTAAAACAATTATGTTTGCGTGTAGCAGATGGATACAGTTAATTCTTAGAGTGTCTTTCAGATTTTTTCATGAACAGATGCGAAAATATGGTGCTCTTATAAGTCAACAACATTTGAAACAATATCAATTGTACTTGTAGGCGGCTTCACATCGGTTACAGCTACAACGAAGTCTCAGATAGCTACTGTAATTCTATTGAAAATTATTTATTATGTGCAACTGAGCCCTTGCATTTGTCCATTATTATAAATTTATCAATACCTATCGGAAATGAACCTGCCCGGAGCCACATTTGCTGCACTTTCAAATTCTCAAAATAGCTGTGGGAATCTCAATCTCATCAGTTACTGCGGTGAAACCTTTGTCACTAGTCTTCTTTTGGTTCTGCTTTTTATGAAATGATATTCCTATACAAATCTAAGTACTTCAAATGAGATTGTGAAGATCAAAAGCGACCATATGTCATGTCCCAGTAAAAAAAGCATTATAATGAAATTGCCTTCTTGTTAAGTGGATAGCACTCAATTAGCAGAGCATTTCAGTTAATCATCCAGCTTTTATGTAGAAATCGCGATTGTGCGGCTACTTGCCTCATATTATGCTTTCTGAAAATCCTAGCATGTTATTTTTATCATAACATGCCACTCATGTTTAGGGTTTTGAAAAATTGTAATCAGTCGTTGACTGAAAAATAGTACGCAATCCAGAATAAATTCAATCACTGGTTTACCTGCATATTTCAAGCGCTGTGTCCATGGTTATTGGCATGGTAAGTAGTGAACGCTTCCTGTAACCTGTGTCGAACAGACCCGGTCTTAATTCTTTCCCAACTATCAATAGCGTCGATAAATTGAACAAGTTTCTGAGTGCAGTCGTACAAAATGCGTCATGTCGTAAGTATATACACGTATGCATGGAATTCTGAATAAAGCTCTGTAATATTCCAGATTCATCATCGACATTGCAAAATCGATCATGCAAGGCACTGGATGCCGAAAGTTTAGTAACTTTATAGCCATATGCCTTATAAATTTGGCCTAAAATCAAATGCGCTGTATTCAAAGTTGTCGCACAGTAGCGTCCACTTGCCACACAGCACAAGTTAAAGGTGTAAGAAGTCACAGCCCAGCGTGTACTAATTCACTTGCACCCACAGTTATGAGACCGACATGTATGACAAGTTCGACTTCCTTGCAAGTGTGATGCAGCACATTGAACCGATTTCTGTGTAATTGCAGAAACTCTACCTTAACCGGTTTCAGAAACCCGAAGGAGCGGAGTGGACCCATAGTAGCAACAATCCAGCCCAATCCATCCAGCACCAAACTAACAGCAGCCCTGCACCACCCTTGGAGGCCCTGATATGCTACATTGGATGTAGGCATACAGGGACACTCCATTAAGCCGACAAGGAACATAGCTCCTCTTATGGGAAGGTCCCCATCAAGGTCCTTAACCACAGTTCACTTGCACCTGTGTCACGCTGACTTCCAACGAAGACAACCCTGTCAGCGACCCTCCACATTATCAGGGACGTGCTCACCAGCGTTGACTCTGGCGTCTTAGGGACACATTGCCAGTTACAGGGGTTTCTCCTCCAGTCATGAGCACTAGCTCGTACGTAGGGGCCAAGAACCCAACAAGAACCAACCTTGATATCAAGTAACCAGATACAGCCATCAAGCAACTGCTCTCGGATTTGCATGCTCCCTGAAGAAATCCCGTTGTGCGGTCTTTGACAGCTGTCAATGGAAGTATTCTCCCCGGTCACCAGATCTTCCCCTGGAACCAGAGTTACCTCAGTTCACAGTTCAACAATTAGAATAAAAATGAATGAGTTTTAAACATATAGAGGTCCTTTAACTTTTTCCCCTGATACATAACGGAAAGTTGAACATTTCAAAGATTTGAGGATCCGCATGAACTGCTGATATCCCAGCAGAAAAGTTCCAAGCAGTGCCTCTAAAGAGATAACATTTATATGCGTGCTCTAGTTGATCATTTTATGTCATAGAAGTCCATTCTCTCCATTATAACAACATCAACTGAAAATTAATCATGAAGTTGGCCACAGAAAGAATATAGAAAACACACCAGAGAGATAGAGAACATTCGAGTAAGTTGACAAAGAATGTTTCCTACCTAAGTCATGGATTTCTGTCTAAATGCTGCAATCTTGGGTAGAAATTGAGCTTTATGATTCTTTGACAAAAGACAGGCGTTATGATTCAACTTTACTTGCGTTACTTTTTTGACTATCTTTAATGACTTAGTACTTATGACTCCTCGTTTGAGAAACATACTACATTTCTTTGAATTGTTAGGAATGTCCGTTAAATGAACCACAAGGAATGCCGTCCAAAGGCAAATTTTGCAACAGTCAATTTTAGAATACAATTCAACTGTTTTGTGGCAGTTTCCTGCTCAAATGGCTTCTTTAGTTTACCATAATTATATTTGCAGGTCATTGATTGCTGTAAATTCAAAAATGCTTCCATGCTGTCCTCTTCATTGAAATTTCTCTTGTTTTAAATCTTCGTTTTTCATCGCACATGTTGAGATACAAAATTTGAATTGGTGCTGGCGCATCACCCGACAACTTTCCTCGACCTCTTTGACAATATCCATGGTGTGTGGTTAAGTCTTCAAGTATGCCTAGCGATTTATCGTTCTTTGGTTTTGTTAATTTCTATCATTTATACCGGCAATGCCATAATTATTAAATTGAATACAGCAAAATTGCATTTTGTACTACATGCTATCATAGATGAATTGAAACTGTGAAAGTAACTGACTTTTGAATATAAAGGTCAAAGTCATAGAGCTAGGTCATGATTTAATGTGATGTGAAGGTTAACATAGTTTCAAAACACTCGTATTCTGCATAAATCACTCACTAAAGCTCGTGATCTATACAGAATACTCATGTTTTGAAACTATGAAAATAAATCTCCATCACCACATCTGTCTATCGTATGACTACTACTTATCTCCTGTCAATAGGTCAACAACTAGATTCACATTTACGTTGATAGAACGAATTAATCAATTTCTACTACTGCTCTCAATTCACATCAGTGGTTCCCATTAATTATTTCGTTGGATTCAATTTTTCGAAGATTAAGAGAATATGAAAATGAATAATTGCATCACTCACTAAGCTACTTATCATTTATCAGTTAAGAGATTCTCGTGAAAATACGCGATATAATGAGAGCATGCTTACATCGAAAGTGGCAGAATCAAATGAAATAGTATTAAATAGATCACATTATCGGATGAACTGATGTGTTAATGGCAGTTACAAGAAGTGTGTTGACTTCTTTTCCCAGTATTAGAGTGTCACTAATCAATTATTCAGTCAACGCATGCCACTCACCCATCAATCACAGCAATAAAAAAACAGAGACTCTGTTGAAAGGAAAGAACTTGCACATTGGAAGAATTCTAGCAGTGTTCTGTTCAGACGCGCAGATTCATGTTTTTGCATTTAGCAACTTACTCCAAAGAAATTCATATTACATGCAATGTTATATTCATATATTTTCAATATGCGATGGGAACTTCAGGTATATGCTTTTACCCATTTAGAAATTAGGATTTCTTTGTCTTTATTCCAAATTCAATTTTTTGAAGTACTATTCATAGCTGTGTATTTCAATATTATTGAAATGAGAAAACACAAGATCAAATAGCAGCTAGAACCCACGACCACTGATTATCTAAACCAATTGCTGTGCAGTTGAGGCACAGATCACAAAGAACAATCAAAGACAAAGGGAGACATGTCGTTTTGCCGGCACACATTAGGCCTACTTGTCGTATCAATTAAGTTAAATCAATATTTCATCATTATAACATTGCTGAGAACTGTTGTCATTTTATCGCCTTTAATTGCCCGTGAAGGACCTATATTGCTAGTAATCTGCCCAACTCTTCGAGAAAATATTATATTCTGTTTCCACACCGCTTTCGCTTCATTACGTGAGGCTATAATTATGAAAATGAAATCAAATTGTTGACATTTATTCAGTCTGAGCTGAAGCATAGACATAAAAATTTGGTTTTTCTGTGTATTTCATTGTGCCATGCATTCATGGGAAGATTTCTGATTTTGTCATCATAAATTTCTCCAAGAAATACATGCTTGCTTCAATGAGCTCCAAAGTGGCACAAGTAGGGTTTTATTTTTTGGTTCCTATGGCAGAGCCTTTTTTTCATAATTGCTACTGTTAATGTCATCTATGCAGTTTCCTGTTAAAAATGGTATAACTATTCAATAAGGCATGCTGCAAGCAGTTTTATTAACATACTTACTGTACGTAGACAGCAGATGTTTAAACCGCAATGCATGACATTGGACGCGAGTGGTTTTCCACCCCTCAATCAGTAATTTGAAACCACTCCAATTTACGAAATGTCACTGACATCTACTAAGTTTGATCGAGAGCATAAAAAAAGACCTTTTAAATTTGCGCTTCATCCCAAGCTGAATAACTGTCAATAATTTGTGATAGTTTTACTCCAATGACAATAGCCTCATGGAATGAAGTGAAACCGGTCGAGGAGCTAGACTTGAGGCTGTCGGACTTGTACTATACATGTACATAAGGCATGTATACTAATAATATTTGAATATATTTAGCGGCTTCTTTTTCCGACCTACTCTGTTCATATGCTTGCTGTATATTGAAAGGACCTTATGCAGTATACATACATTAAATCATATATAACTAGTCACAATGTATTACAGCAGTAAGAAATTGCTGTATAAAGTCTTACTTAGAAAATACATTTCGGCAGCAACCGCAGTGTAGTGTCGGTAGCTGTAGTGTTTAATAATAATGATGTCTTTATGTTCGATAAATTGCTGTTGAGGAATCGGGTTTAAACAGTGAGACAAATTTGCACTTCTTATTTTATTAAATTATCTGTGCCATGTTGGTATTCGAATAACTTGACAGCTGTTCATTCATGCATCTCCATTTGAACTCTTTGAACCTACATCGCCTATCGACTAGTTGAATGTCAAACGGAATTAGATTATACGCACTTATGCTTCTCACGGCCAGCTTCATTTGATTTGTATATTAATTGAAAATATCTATTCACTACATTGCATGTGACGGGGTTAGATCCTAAATGCTCTTCATGGATTCCAAATCTATTGACATCGCAAATTATACGAACACACATTTATATTATTTTGTTTTACACACTCGTATAAGCAGACATTTAGGACTGGGCGCGGTCCTTGTACCCTGCTGTCCTCGCTAAAGCGAAAAATTACCCTTGAACCACACACATGACCATGATTCCTTGATGAGTCACGTGGACACAGGGATTCTATAGATGCAATTTTAAATTTATCATGTAAATTATACATCCATTTATTATTACATTTCACTTGCAAATTACATTTCAGACATGACTCATGCAAATATTTTATGCAAGTAATGTGAACTTGATAATGCTTTGAAAATGGACAACGGTGTTGGTTCGAAAAGCGCTTCAGAGGACCAGAATATTTTCATAGGATATAACGAATTCGGAAATATACTTAAAAGCCAACACAATTTCTATTCCCAACCAGTTTTTCCAATAACAGTGGGTATAGTGATCATACATAGTTCAAGTATAGTTGCGCCACTAAGGCATTAGATCTTTCGATCATGGGCTAACTGTCTGATCCAGGGCTCCAGCATCTTGCAATAGGCAGTCAATATAGGTTGTTGAATTTACTCTGCCCGTCACGCCACTGTCAATCGTCGTTGTTGCAGAGTCTGACTCGATTGAAAGTCCACACCTTTGATGCATCGATGCAGATCGTCGCTCTTCACATTGTCCGCATAGCAGATGGAGAGAGCCGTGCGGAGTAAGGCAGAATGAACGGAGTCCAGTCGCCTCTCGAGCGTCCTTGTTGAAGTCCAGGTCTTCGCATTGCAAACGAGCACCGATTCGATAACTGATGAGAAGACCTGGGATCTATGAGAATAATGCGAAGTTATTCATTGTAGAACTATCCTTGCAGAGCGGAAGGCGGTCCAGTCCAAAAACGTTCGCCTCTCGATGTCAGATTGATTGATGGAACAACTCTGCCGAGATAGACGAAACTGTTCGATGGAAAGAGAGGCGCTTGACAGTACTGTCGACGTCGTGGCATTCGATATGAACATTGAGTTTAGATGGAATGGTCATGATTTCGGACTTCTTGATGTAGATTGACAGGTCCACTTTAGCTGCTGAAGTCTCGATGTTGGCTTTTAAATTTTTTAATTATTACTTTTAAAATTGCTTGCTTGTGATAATACTTTCACTTAATTGTTGATAAATGTAAGTTGCGACGGCGTCTGAAGTATCATTTGGTGACTATCATTGGCCATCATTTGATATGAGCAGATTATCGTTCTGTACGGCATGCAGACGAAAACAGCAGTCATGCTGCACGCAATGCGAAAAAATACAGTACGCGCCATATTACTTGGGACACCTGCTTTTTCACAGCTATTATCGCCTATATTTTACAACGTTACTTCAGTTTGAACTAAATGCTGCTTGATTGTGACTTGGGTCATAAGTTACTTGACCTGTAGTCTTCGGCTCTGTTATTCATTATGAAGAGCACTAAATATGGTCGCATGCATAAATATTGCGCGCCAAATTACTTGGAACAATTAGAAAAAGACGGCTTTATCACAAGATAAAAACAAATTTTTAGTTTTAGGCAAAACCAAAGTTATACAAATAGATAATTTCATTTATAGCACACTCAAAAAAACAACTATTCAATCGTCAAAATTTTGTATGGCCACCTTTTGCATCGATCACTGTTAGTCCGGGAGCTAGCGTGAAGTTGTGCAGAGAACGAGGTAGTACATAAAACTTTCACATAGCATAGTACACCTCTAACCTACTGCAAAACTTCGCGTCTGCCGGATCAGATCATTTGCTTTTCAGAAATAGAGAGGACAACACAATCCTATGTATTTCCACTCCAGTGGTAAAATTGTGACATTTAAGGTGTTGACTCCATTTTTTCGAATTTTTGCTCATAAAAGTTACACAAATTGTTTGTTGAACTGGTTATTATAGAAATCATCTACAGATCATGATCTTTCAAATGAGTTATCATTCAGTGACAGAGGATTAGTGATGCAAATGGAAAGTTTTCCAGAAAATTTTCCGATTTTTTCAAAATTTTCCGGAAAATTTTCCAATGGAAAATTTTGAAATTTTTTTCGGTGATTGACGTTTTGCCGTTGTTTTGGAGACTTGTTGCAGTCGTTTGAAAAGACTATGTAATATTTAAAGACCGAAAACTTCTCTATCATCCAGCTGTATGTTAACTTTTGCTACCAACTGCACCTTTTCCATGTCTATTTCAGATCTTTCCAAATGAATATCAGACATTAGATGGATTTCACATTCGCTAGCTGAATTTCAGATATCTGTCACAAACTCAACTTCGAAAAGATCTTTAATTCAACTGGAGATCTCCAACTCATCTAGATCATATCTGAAATTCATTTGGGCAGATCTAAATCGATTTGGAACTATCTGAACCATCTAAACTAAAGGAAATGGAGGATGTGTATCCTCAACAGAGATATCGGACAATGCGCCAGAAGTTTGAAGCTATCATAGATATTCTTTTACTCATCACAGATATCTTTAGTTTCCAAATATCTCACGAGTTTACAGTCCCTATATATCTTCCAATTTGGTCGTGGAATGCTGCGCGAGCTGTGTGCTTTCTACACTGTACTTCACATGTTCATAAACACATGGAGAATCACTTATGATCAACGCTGTATAATAAAGCTTTATAACTTTGAAGCAGCAAACTCCAAAATAAAGTACACTATTTTTGCTCCAGATCTTTCACATTGCATGAAATTATACCCCTATTGTAAAGCAAAGATTCGCGTTATCCCAACGGTGTCTATGTGATAATTAAAAATGCTATCAATTTAGTACAAGCCTTGCAAAAGAATGTTCAAAAATCCGCGGACGGAAATCGTATTGCTACGATCGCCTTAATCGAAATAATGATGAAATCAAGAGTTTTAGACCCAATTTATTGGTGCGCAGCTGCCCTTGCAGTTGAAGCGCTAAAATTATAGGGCCTATCAAAAAAATCAAAACTTTCAAAATTTTCCATAATTTTCCAATTTTTTCCATAATTTTCCACGGAAAATTTTGATTCAAAATTTTCCGGAAAATTTTCATCACTACTGAGAGGATGAAGTAAAGTGTACAAACAGACACTTTTCGCTAAAGTATATCAACAATTTTCCTGAAATTTCTATGTTAAAATTTGCAGCTACACCAACAAAAAGTGTCTGTTTGTACACTTTACTTCATCCTCTGTCACTGAATGATAACTCATTTGAAAGATCATGATCTGTAGATGATTTCTATAATAACCAGTTCAACAAACAATTTGTGTAACTTTTATGAGCAAAAATTCGAAAAAATGGAGTCAACACCTTAAATGTCACAATTTTACCACTGGAGTGGAAATACATAGGATTGTGTTGTCCTCTCTATTTCTGAAAAGCAAATGATCTGATCCGGCAGACGCGAAGTTTTGCAGTAGGTTAGAGGTGTACTATGCTATGTGAAAGTTTTATGTACTACCTCGTTCTCTGCACAACTTCACGCTAGCTCCCGGACTATGTGCGAATTCTTTGTGGCATACTGTCGATGAGCTTTTGCGAGAGTCTCGGGGAGGGTTGCATCACGGAACCAGTGATGAATAATGGAGGAGATCAGTTCTTGCTTGCAGGTTGTGGTTTTACCAGCAATGCGATGTTTGATGATGCCCCAGACATTTTCGATGGGATCTAAATCTGGGGAATTCCCCGGCCAATCCAGGGTGGCGATGCTTTCACAGTCTAGGAATTGCTTGATGTCCTTTGCTTTGGCAAGGTGCTCCATCATGAATAAAAATACAATCACCGTTTGGAAACCACTGATGCAGTTGTGGAAGAGCTCTTGTAGTCAGCACGGTCTTGTATTGAGCAGCATTCATATTGCCTTCGACAATGTATAATCTTCCAGGCCCTTTGGTACTTATGATTCCCCACACCATCACCTTTGTAGGGTGCTTCACAGTTTGCTTGATTGGGACGGGAGTTCCTCTGATGTGCCAAACACACCTCTTTTCAGCGCCCTTGCATTCAAAAAGACTTTCATCGCTGAAACACACCCGTCTCCATTGTTCCAACGACCAATCAGCATGCTTTTTGACATGATTTTCAGCGTTTGCGCATCATGGCGGGAGTGAGTTTCGGCACGCGTCGAGGATTCACCAAGCGGCAATATTTTTGCAAGCGTCTTTGAACGGTTTTCAGCGAAACCCTTACACCATCTTGTCCCAATTCTGAGTGCAGTTGGTGAGCATCGCTAAGTGGAGCACGGCGCAAATTTCGGAGCAACAGTCGCTCTTGATTCGGAGTAGTTGACTTCTTCCGTCCACACTTGCCTTGTCGTCGCGATGAGAGAGACGTAGAATTCTTCAATTTGGCCCCGGTTGACTTGCTGATACCAGTAATCTTTGATATTTGACGAATCGATAATGCTTTAGACGAAGCAATGTCACAATTTCAGTCTTTTTCTCGATACTCAGATCTGGTCCAGGCATTCCGCACGAAGAGTGTCTTATCAACGTTCGCCGAAAAAGATTGCTAAAACTTCAAGCTATACAAGCGTTTGTAAATGTTAATGCATTTAACATTAAAGATGATTTAAATTTTTAAAATAAGATTTCTACATGAATGTAGAAATCTGTTCGTACCGCCTATTTATTCGACGCTATGTCTCACCAAAACAACCATAGAAAGTTGTCCTAAGTAATTTGACTCGCAATAATCTAACAAATGACCATATTTTGTGCCGTTGAAAATGAAAAACAGAGCTCATGCAATGCAAGTGAAGTAAATTCTGTAAATGTAGGTCAAGTAACCGAAAACCCAAAGCACAAATATTTCACTCCAGTTGAAGAAGAAGTTTAACATCTAGACCAAAGAGATTATAAAAAAGCAAGTGTCCCAAATGATTTGGCCATACAAAATTCTGACGATTGAATAGTTGTTTTTTTGAGTGTGCTATAAATGAAATTATCTATTTGAATAACTTTGGTTTTGCTTAATTCCTGCAAGCAAGAACTGATCTCCTCCATTATTCATCACTGGTTCCGTGATGCAACCCTCCCCGAGACTCTCGCAAAGCTCATCGACAGTATACCAAAGAATTCGCACAGTGATCGATGCAAAAGGAGGCCATACAAAATTTTGACGATTGAATAGTTGTTTTTTTGAGTGTGCTATAAATGAAATTATCTATTTGTATAACTTTGGTTTTGCCTAAAACTAAAAATTTGTTTTTATCTTGCGATAAAGCCGTCTTTTTCTAATTGTCCCAAGTAATTTGGCGCGCAATATTTATGCATGCGACCATATTTAGTGCTCTTCATAATGAATAACAGAGCCGAAGACTACAGGTCAAGTAACTTATGACCCAAGTCACAATCAAGCAGCATTTAGTTCAAACTGAAGTAACGTTGTAAAATATAGGCGATAATAGCTGTGAAAAAGCAGGTGTCCCAAGTAATATGGCGCGCACTGTAGTATGATAATTGCAATAGTTTTTAACCATTTTATGAGAAGGAAACTGAGCAGATTTTCGAATATCTTTAACCCTGCAGTTAAACAGGTCAGAAGTATTTCAGTGTATTTCAAGGAAACTGTTAATTTTCTTCCAATTTATTGCCGAATGTGGGCTTTGAGAAGTGAATGGTATGTTTTCAATCCCCATTTATCACCTTCCATTTCAAAGTGGAGTTGGTGTGAAAATTTAAAAACAGCCTTTTCTTCCACTGAATTTAAGCAAGGAAAATAAGTATAAACTCAATTATAAGCATTGCCTTAAGCGCTTTCGATGACTCCAATCATAGAATAACGTCATTTACAAAAGGATTTCAAATAATCTTGCACTGAAACTTATGCTGTAGACATTCAAATTATATAGCTATGAAAAGAGATTAAGTAAGAAATTATGCGTGCATACTGTAATCGAGACATTGGACCATGAGAAATTAATTAAATTAATGCAGCGGTATTGCTGGGACAACGAGATGTCTTAGCATCTCCATCAAAGAACACGTGGGTGACAACAAGATTGTTTGTCCCAAAAGATCAAACCAGCTCACTATGCAAGCATCTCTGGGATTGCAATCTATTCTCTAGGCACAAGATCGAGTCCAATTTCTCTATTGCTGTTGTTATGAAAGAATATGTAAGTGACTTTTTCCTGCCATGGACTTAGCCCATTTTTGCTTTCATCTTATCTCTACGTTTTTTTATTTCTTATAGTCCAATGTCTCGATTTCAGTTTGTATACATACTTTTTTACTTAATCTCTTTTCATAGCTATGTAATTTGAATGTCTAAAGCATAAGTTTCAGTACAAGATTATTTAGAATCCTTTTGTAAATGACGTTATCTTGTTATTAGAGTCATCGAAAGCACTTAAGATAATACTAATTATAATGAGTTAATTTCCATTTTCCTTGCTTGAATTCAGTTGGTGTGAAACCAAAATCTCAGAGCTGATTTCTTAAAATAGAGCATGAGAATGATTGTTCTTTCATCGAATTTGTTTTAGCTTGTACTTTAAGTGCTGTCTAAAAAACAAATCAGTTTTATTCAAATTTTAATTATAATTATCAAATAACCGAAAACTTGGGTCTTTGGTTTCAATAATTTGAATCCAATCCCATTGTGTGAAATTCATAGTTTCTGTCGTCCCCTTCTGCTTTTCTTTGTCATCAATCTTCATCACTGTCTAAAATGCTATCTGAATTGTATTCTTTCGCAAGACAGGAAAGTCCCTTAAGAAAAGCAGCAGTTTATGTCGGTAGAGGAAAACAGATATTATTGAAAAAGGACAATCAAATCTCAAATGACTCTAGTTTTAGATCGGCATGACACATTAGCTGTCAATCAAATAGCGACAACGCTTTACGATCATCTTCAATGTCATACGTTACTCACTTTCTTATCCGATCATTACAGTACTCACCCTTAGGTGCTCGACAGCTCTCATCTCCTTTGTCATTTCTTTTGTTGAGGAGATTTGATTTCCGTACTTTCAATTCTGTTCTTGTCATCAAGTAGTTTTATCCTGTCATTCAATAATTGCAATAGAAAGACGTCCGAGACAGGAGGAGGTTTTGAATCAATATTGACATCTTACGAAGTAATTTTGAATTAAAGTGTATATGGTTTGTTGTCTACAACTCATGTTTAGTGTCTTGTAAGGTTCTGAAGGCTCAACGGTCGATGTAATGTAGGTGGACAGCGAGATGTTTGTTTTCAGCACGCTTGTGTTCTTCGTGTCTTGCTTTAAGCATCCGAGCAGTTTTACCCGTGTAAAATTCACCACATTGTGAACAAGTTTGATATTTAAAGTTAGTATAAGTTAACTCTTTGCATCTATTACACACACAAGAATTGCTAGCAACGCGAGCTTTCAGGTTGGCTTCATGGGTAAGCTGTTCAACACATGAGACACAATAATAGCAGAACCGAAGGTAATCACACACCTGATACCCACAATTAATAGAAAAAACGAACTTCCAGACTACAGTCTGTCTTCACAATTTGATAAAGATTCATACAATTGGCACATCACTCACTCTTTATATAAAACTTCACACGGCGACATCTCATTGTCGATTTAGTTTGCATCGACCGATAGAAGATGCCGAAGCACCGTCCAAGTGCATTTCTTCTTACCTCAACAGAAAATCGACTAGAAAATAAAGGAAATATTACTTTCTGCTTATTTTTGCCACAGATATGTCTCAGATCTCCCGTCCATTGGTCGGCTACGTCCTTTATCATTTTCAATTTACCCGGTAATTTGACTTTTGAATGAAAATATGTACAAAAATCTACACTTAGGAGGTCCAAATAATATAATCAACATCTTATTGTTGTGTCAGAAATAGGGTTAAAATGTTTATTGTTTTAAAACTTGTTTTTTTCTTTTTTTGTTTTCTTGTTTTATCAGAATTTCTCATTTTTGTCGTTTCTCAAGGCAGTTGATGCAAACTTCGATTGTAGAAACTAATGATTCAATTGGTGTTTAGAATTTGTAGCATAATTACATTGCCTTTCAAAATTAAACATTGGATTGGAGCTCCTTACTAATGTTGTGCCTTGCTTTTCATGCAATTTCAGTATGTTTGCAATTTATTGCATGAAATTGAATCATCGGTTCAGGCATAAAACATCTCTCTAAAAATTAAAAAGTTGTGCAGGTGTTTAGTTCAACGGATACACAGCAGCATCCTTTCCTCTTGTGTGTTCATCGATAAACAGAAGTAATTTCTCATGAGCGGGAGGTTCATTCAGGTCATTATGGTTTTCATGAACTTTGGTTATATCCTGGTCACATTGAGGGACATCGAATCTTCATTATAGATGCCACTGAAGAAGTCTAAGCATTTTTTCAATGTTATCCTTCTCAAATTGTATTCTCGAATTGAGCACAAGCAGGTGCTAGATAAGTAACTATCTAGAAATCCGTCCCTGAGCTATGCTCAGACGAAAGTAATTGGTAACTCGATACAGCAGTTTGGGGACTTTGTTGAATAGCAGTCGGCAACTTACAGGCTCATCCTCATTTTCTATTTCTAAGATAGAAAACGACTTTCATCCGTTGTAATAGAGAAACAAAATATTGTAGACAATTTTCTTTTCAATCGAATAGTATAAACGCACAGCTACAGACAAAGTAATGTTTACGGCGTCTTCGATAAAGAAGTGAGATCAAATCTGCATGTATAAATGAAGGTGTACTTTCATGCAATCTGAATCATGTCTGCCAAAATAAATGTTTGAATAGAGAAAGCTTTGATTACTCAAAAATGAGTATATTTTGCAAAATCTCTCAGTTTGCATGTGTGTTGCTTCCTCATGATGATTTCATGCAGGATTTATCGCATTATCTTTATCAACATCTTTCTTTTCTGTGATCGTATCGAAGTTTGACACAGTTCATCGTACTGGGCAGTGGTCTTGTGGTTTCTATAGGAAATCAAAAAATGAGTTCGTAAATGAAACGGAAAGGATCAAAGAAGAATCCTCACTAGTTTATCATAAAAGTGTTCTGTGATTTATTTATGCTTATCAGCATACTATGTTAGCCTTTGCATTTCATAAAAACTCGTAGGCTACATCATTCATTCAGTAGCCCGCCTACAAATGTATGGAACCGGTTGTAAGAATGTTTTTGCATGTATGTATATGAACTTTGCCTACATTCTGGTCACTTTGAGGGACATCAAAAATTTACACATGTACAGGGTTCAAAGTAAGACAGCATGCGCCGGTATGCCATACCGGCAAACCACGACTATTCTTCAACTATTCAATCGAGAGCTTATACATTTTGTCTTAGCAGCTAAAATTAAATTCAATATTAGAGAGAAATATTAAGTTGCGTAGCTAAACTGAGTATATATAAAGCATTTGCATACATCTTCTCTTACTAACAGAGTTGGGCCCGGCCCGGGCCCACATTAAGTCCAAAAAGTCAGGCCCGGGCCGGCCAAGATAAATTCTTCATCAGGGTCTGGTAGCGAAGTTCATCCTTTTGTGCACTTTACCATCCTTAATAGAAAAATCGGTTTCGTTAGTTGAGTGTAATCGCCTTAAGAATCATTTAAAAAGCTGATTTTTGATTACATGATTGTGTAATGAGTACTGCATGGCCTATTCACCATCTGCAAGCAAATTGATTACTGTTGAACAGGACGGTGAATTTTTAAACATTCGATGCATAGTAAATTTTCATCTGATCTAAATATTGTGGATCGTTTATCTATCCCTATTCCTACAAGTTATTTATAGGTTTATCGAAACAGGAAAAGAGCAAACACTAAAGGCATGTGTTTGAAGAAGTAAGGTCATTATTCCCTTACGATCCCTATTGCTGTACTGGCCTATGCCCACCACATCTGACATAATTTCCTTAGATGAATGAGTGGACTAAGGAGTCACTTCATTTGACGGCATGCCATCAGATAGTTGACGGCCGTTGGCTCATTCATTTATGACCTATTTCATCGCATGCCAGAATTTATCTTATTTCTAAGAATCACTTCGATAAGCCATCACATAAATTTAGTCAGAAAACTTAAATGATCAAATAATAAAATTTCGGCCTGGTTGCAGATATTTCAGGCTCGGGTCGGCCCGTATGCTTGTCGAAGCTATAGGCCCGAGTCCGTCCCGGGCCCGCTTCCACATCTGCTTACAGTGCATAAGTTTTATATGCAATTTTGCCGATTAAGATGAAGAGAATCAATTCTCACATGCCAATAATGGTAATTGAATTGCGGCCAAAAATTGACTCGAATACTTAATCACGTCGCGTGCAAATATTTCTTGTAGTACATCAATCAATCACTTAATAAATTTACTCTGATCAATCCAAGCTTATTCATGTTTAATGACCAGTTAGACAAAATCCTTCATTCAATCAACAAACGTTTTCAATATTCTGTCAAATGGAGAACATCGGATATTCTCATACTATTTGATGCAGTAAATCCGCATTGGAATGAGATTGCTGTCACATAGAAGACCATCCTGAGACCAATTACGCCATTATTTGTCATTCATACATGTCAAAGGCGTCCGAGCAGAAGACGACAAGCTTCAGATGATACATGTGCATTTGCGACAGTACAATTCCTCGAAACTATTTTCACTTCTTAGAAAAGCATAATTTTGATGATCAAATCATGATTCTATGTTATTTGAACAGTTTGCCTATTCACTAGCTATAAATGTGATGCAATTGCATGGATTTTAATGAAAAACACATTTGCAAACGGGCCTGAATTTTCTGGCCCCTTGAATAGTCCGCTTAATTAAGGCGGATTTATGCTTCTTGATTAGTTACATAAGGTAAATTATCAGTTTACAATTAAAGACTTCCAATGAGCTGGGATCAGAAAGAAAAAAGGAGAAAGAATTGAGCCGAGTGTTGCGATTACATGACTGCCCGTTAAGTTTCAGACTGTGTCCAGTGTAAACGAGTGATCGACATATTTCGGACAAAAAGTATTTGGACAACATGTGCGGTGAGTAGCAATTTTGAGCACTTACGCGAGGACCATTACACATCGACGAAATTCGAGGGATTGTGGATTTACGGTAAATGTTCGACTTTCGGTCTCGACGAATTCAGCGGTGCGATTACTAAATAGACACGGATTAGAAGAACGCTACTTGTGGCAATATCAAGTAAACGTAGTCCGAGAGCTACTGATGCTTCATATATTCAAGCACGAGCTTCTTATTATTTTTAATTAGTGGATTGTCACCCAAAATCACTGAAACGACAATTCTTAAGTTGCAGATTAGGTTGTCTTGCAAGCTACAGAGAGTCAAACATCGCATAGTTCCATTTGTTTATGCAGATCCATGTGCATCCGAGTTTGCTATAATTGATAATATAACGATCTAACATTCATTTAACTAATCACTCAAAATGATTTTTGTCATTTTTATTATTCTGATTGCACTTTTAAGTCAAGACATCTTCCAAAGTGGGTAGAAATGTCATATTCCTCGTAGCTGATAGCTTGCCCGAATTGCTGTTAAAGATAATGAAAGTGCCATGACAACCGATGTTGTTGTTGCAGATGAAAAAACAGACTGTCCTGATCACAAAATGATATTCACAGAATGTGTTTCAGTTACAACACGGCTTCAGCCATTTGAGTCTTCTTAAGATCTAGCAACATTCATTTATTTGACCAGGCAGTTGAGATTACAATCAACAAACAATTATTTTTCCATTCTAGCACCACTAAATTACGCATAACGCAAGGTAGGCTTTTAATGGATACATCTGTCAGTTAAAAGAGATACTGAATAATAGGACTTTGTGGAATAGACATTGAACCGATTCATAGGAGCTCATGATTAGCGTCAATCTGACGAGATGAAATGGTTTGTTAAGAACTAAAACACTGAGCAAGAATGATCGAATTGCATCATACAGCATGCAGGTAGGTGATATGGATGCCGTCTACAGCTGTCGTGATACAATTGAAAAAGGAAGTCGAGCAATATTACTCGAAGCTGCAAAAAAGCAATTCCTACTATTGTGCATAGGAAGACTTTTGATGGTGTCCCACTTACAGGCGATGTTTTACGCGCTTTTCGCTTTCGTAAAAATGTCAATAAGATGTGTGGTAATTCTATGTCTTCATTTTGTAACAGTATTCGTAAAGAAGCTAATGACAATCTGAATAATACTGTATCAACTGCGCGTCGCAATCACGATTTTGAAATTGCAAGAAGCTGTAAATCGAATCCGAAACGTTTTTGGAATCATATACGTTCCTCTATGTCTTGCAAGCCGACAATTGTTCCTGTTCGAAAGTCTAATGGCGATCTGTCTGTCAATGACCAAGATACAGCCGATGCTTTTAATACTTTTTTCTCGTCGGTTTTTATCGAAGAGAACGATGTCCTGCGTGATTGTCCTTTAAGAACTAATGAACTATTATCAAATGTTGACATCACTGATGACATTGTTAGAGAGAATATTGAGAAATTATCCCCCAATTCATCTCCAAGACCCGACGGGATTACAAATTTGATGTTAATCAATAGCGGCTATTGTATAGTGCCTGTTTTACGTAAACTTTTTTCTCATCTCCTTTGTTCGTGCAAAATGCCTAGAGACTGGAAAGTTTCTTGTGTTGCACCTATTTTCAAGAAAGGCTGCAAGTCCGACTGTTCAAATTATCGTCCAATCAGCCTTACATCATCCATCTGCAAATTACTTGAAAGAATTGTCAAGACTGCTTTGTTAAATCATGTAATGACCCATTCTCTTTTACATGGTTCTCAGCATGGCTTTTTGCCTGGTCGTTCGTGTTCTACGGCACTTTTGAGTTTTACTGATTATGTAACATCCAATGTAGATAATGGCCGTTGTGTAGATGCAATATATATTGATTTCTGTAAAACATTTGATTCTGTCCCCTTCAGACGTTTGATTGTTAAATTGCGCTCTTTTGGTATATGTGGCTCTTTGCTGGATTGGATTTTCTCGTTTATCTCTGATCGTGTCCAATATGTCAAAGTTAATTGGACAAAGTCTTTTTTATCCAGCGTTACAAGTGGCGTACCTCAGGGTAGTGTTTTGGGGCCAATTCTGTTTTTAATGTACATTGACGATATTGACAGTTTGTTTAAAATGTGTAAAGTTTTGAAGTTTGCCGATGATATCCGGTTATATGCTCCAATAAATATCAGTGATGATAGTGACTGTGTTAGGAAAATGCAGCAAGATTTGTTCAACTTGCAAGACTGGTCGAACAAATGGTTAATCAAGATTAATTTTGAAAAATGTTGTTCTATTCATTTTGGTCGCCAGAATCCCAGCTACATGTATCAGGTTAATGGTTTAAAGCTAAAAACGGTTTTTGAAGTTTTAGATCTTAGTGTGTTGATATGTAATACCCTTAGTCCCACTAAGCAATGTCACTGTGTTGCCAATCGTGCTCGAAGATTGTTAGGCACTTTTAGATTGGCTTTTAAATCTCTGGATAATCAGACGATGTTACTGCTGTACAAGGCTTTTGTTCGACCTCGTTTGGAGTATTCGTGTTCCATTTGTGCTCCGTATTTCCGGAGAGACATAAATTTACTCGAAGGTGTTCAAAGGCGATTTACTAAAGGGTTATGTGGTCTTCGAGAATTATGTTATCGTGATCGTCTAGACTCTCTAAGATTGCCCTCACTCTGTGAATTTGGTATTTGTTTTTAAACTATTATGTGGTTATTGTAATGTTGACTCTGATCTATTTTTCACCATGTGTGAACTTACACGAACTCGCTCGCACAATCGGAAACTGGTGCAAGGACCTTCGCCTCCTACTACGGCACAACTTTTTCACAGTACGCATCCTCTCGCAATGGAACTCACTGCCATCTTCAGCAGTTAACGCAGCTTCGGTGAATGAATTCAAGCGTAAAATTCGATGGATTCTTTCTTCTGTTTAATGACTTTTGACTTTCTTTTCTTACTTTTATTCATGATTCTATGTAATTGGTTGACTCCGTCCGGAGCCTTATCCAAATACAAATACAAATATCAATTCACTGAATTCACGTTTTTAAGTAAAGCGTGTTGCACTTAAGATAAATTCTGTGAAGATCATTTTGTGATCAGGACAGTCTGTTTGTCTATATGCAACAATAACGTTGTCATGACACGTTTACTATCTGTAATTACTTTTTAAGCTCCTTGCGTATGACATCAAAAGCAACCATATAGCAGGATCATAAAGTTATATCATCAAATTCAAAATTAGGTGTTGTTAGAGCAATCATAGATACTTGAGTACAATGCAGATTTCACTGATGCAAAGCATAGAACATCATAGATTGTTTCACATATGCACACACGTGCATTGAGCTTGGCCAAGGAGGTCTAGATATCTATATATGTACAATTACAGATATCTAGACTTCCTTGGTTTGGCTATAAAATGCTTATTACATTATAAAACATACGCAAAGAAGATTATCATCGAATAAATAGCTATATAAACTTCATGCAGCATGATTTTTGAGATTGAAAATTTCCACTTATGCCAGCAGGGTCATATGTTTGCTAGTGATTTTTGATAGCAATTGACATAGAACATGATGACTTGATACTAGCATAGCACTAGGATAATTACGAGTTTTAATAAAATGCGCTATGATGGTGCTAGCCCGCGCTATGGTAGTGCTATCTGTATTATTAAGGAGAATACTAGTTCTAGACTAGCAGTATGTCAAAAGGGTGTGCTACCCAGGTGCTAGGATACTTGATACGTCTACTAATACGCCCCTGAACTTACAGGCTAGCGTGACAAAGGTGATAGAAGTATGAATTTTGTTCGTGTGGGTATATAAAGTTATTAACAATCCTTCTGTACAAAAATCAAGCACTTGCAGAAAGGTGGCACACTTCGCCTTCACGATTGGCACATAAGCAAGATGACAACGTGAGAATGTTACGAGCGTTGCGTTCGTGCCGCATAATCAGCTCTTGAATAGGCTATGATTTTTATAAAGGCAATGCATGGCATGGACTCAAGGAGCCTCGTGTCTGACAGTGATTTAATATCGTAATTCCGTCTACATTCAAATCTGCAGAATATTTCATTTGCGATCAATCAGGATGAACGATCTTTATTTGTGCTACATTTTTGTGTTCAGTGTGAAAGTGGATTGGAAGAGGTCGGTATTCCTGAGTACTTAAAATAGTGCAGCCTTTTTTACATCGTCTACACAAATAATCTTTGTCACCATTGATGCAAAAGCTCTATGAATTCCCGCATACATGTATGATGAGAACTCCACACTCTTGAGGCTATGATTGCTTATCTTTCATAGGGCGCACCATTTGCTCTTTTTATATATCATCTTCTGTTTGTCAATGCCGAAATATTTTTCTGGATACATGTATTCACATTTTAGCGCACACTTCCCTGTACAAATTTTATTTATTTATCAACATATTGTAACTGCATTTAAACTTTCGAAAAAGTTCATTAATTTTGAAAAAACCAATTCATATCTGAAAATGATGATCATGGTTGTTAGAGTAAAAAATGCAAGAGTGATTAAACTTTCCATGGAAAGAAATAATTGTTCAAATGCAGCGTTGAGTTGACTGATATATCCATTGACTTGGAGCATTAATTTTGCTAATGTTCAACACAGCTGACAACATGCATAGATGACTGATAACTACGGTTATCAGTCAATTAAAAGGCAGTTCAAAGATGTGGTCATTAAACATTGTGCATCTTCAAGAGCAGATAATTGCCGCAGATCATTACATTTCAGAGGGTGCTTAATACGTCGTATGTGGGCATGACACCACCAGTACATTTGACGTCAGCAGTTGACCAAAAGTCCCAACAATCAATTCAGTGAAAAATTAACTGTTATTTGTTGAGTGCATGTGTGATAAAAAGTGGGATCTCGAAGAGGTCACAGTAGTCTCGAGGCACTGTAGTCTCGAGATCTCGAATGCCTAAAAATGGCCGAGATCTCAAGATTGAATTCACTGGCTGGTACACAGCCTTACTTTATTTTGCATCAAAAGTGAGGCGCTTCCCGCTTCTGATCACAAGTTTTCACAGGTAACGTTAAAGTGTGTTGTTGAAAAGTTCAATGTTAACTTTCCTAGACTGCTGGTGGATTTATGAGATTAAGAGTGCAGTAAAGAGCTGAGTCATTGAAAGTGCAATATGCTGCTGCTGAATATTTTTGTAGAACATTTTGCTTAAATGTGACTGTTGTGATAACGAGACACCTTTTTGTGAGTCAATGATAGTAAACACATCTTTTATGATGTCATATTGTCGAAATTGATTTGCTGAAACTTGTTTTCGCTTCCTTGTTCATCTCATGTCCAAGACAATTACAAGTTCTTCAAAACAATGCAGTCAGTGTGAAAGCGTTGATGAATAATTGATGGAGTTTATTCTCTGAAGAGTATATGAGTAAGGTGAGGGGAAACTGCATTGAATAATGCAACCAATTAAGGAGATCTATAGTTTTCTGAACCAGAGAAGAAGCACTTACAATAGGATGATTCAAACCTTTAAAGCAGTAAACTCTATTTTCTGTGACGTTCAAATTGCTTATAAATAGATAAATTGAATTCATTTGCTTGATTATATAATATAAGTAGGCCAAATATAATTGAAGAAGATAAAGGATATATAAAGATGTTGTGTAGTAAATCACATTGCCGTTTAATCTATTCGATAAGTTACCCTGTAAGATGCAGCAATTAGTATTTAGTACGAATTACAAATCACAAATGACTTTATCTTATTATGATGAATATTGCTCCCATTCGATGAACTATTAGTTAATGAAGTGCTTTTCAGTTGATTTCACACGCTTTATTCACTTAAGTGATTAATTAGTCTTTATAAACTTGTTTTCTAAGTAATCGTGCAAGCATATGTTTTTTAATTCTCATATACTTCATTTTTGGCTATGATACCATGTTTCTACATTTGATAGATCTGGATTCGCTTCTAAAGGCTGGAATATACTCGGTGCGGATTCTCCACGCAGTGTGCTGCGTGGAGAATCATCTCATTTCTCGCGCTAATGGACGTGAGAACGCGCTTAGCAGTGCGTGAACGTGTTGTCCCGCAGTGAGTAATCGATAAAATTTGCAACGCACAGCGACAAATATCTTCACGCAGTGAAGTAGAAGCAGTCAAACATTTTTTCTCAACGCACAGTGAAATGGCTTGCACTAGCAAAGTCGATATAGACTCTGAAGAATCTTTTGAGGAAAGGCTGATAGATATTGTTCAGGAATATCCTCATCTATGGCGGATCGACAGCAAGAAGTACTCGGATCGCCTACGTGCCACAAACTCCTGGGCGGAGATTGCTGAAACACTCGGAAGTCGATATTTCTATTGATGTTGAGTGGTCTCATGTACCATCGTCGTATATTCTTCTTTTTCAGTTGTTGTTTTCGTCGAAGTATTAATAAGCAACACATGAGCACAACTTTCTTAGTGCGTCTGTTCATGATCACAGAAGAAGGAGAAATGCTCACGCAGCTATGTGCGGAGAAGTATATTTTGATGCAAATAAGAGTGTGCGTGAATTTTTTCGGCCTCTCACGGGCAGAGCGTGAAATCTTAAATGACTGCGGGAAATCCCTGCCACTGAAATTTTACGCAGTGAAGAAAACACGCTCTACGGACTGAGTATATTCCAACCCTTAAAGGTATCATTCTTTTCTTTTTAATTACACAGCTCGGAAGCGCGACATGTGTATTTACAGTGTTGTGGTGGTTTTGATGTATGTTTCAAATCCGGTTCTCGGCTACCGTTTTTCAAAACTTGATATTTCCGAACTTTTTTTAGAATAAATTTTTCATGCATTTCATTCATCTTCTCTATGTTGCCTTTAGGATGCAATAGCGTATTATCGAGTATATTTGTTCTGTGGAGCAACATAGGTTTTCATTCACTAAATCAATATAATATGCTGCCTGACAGAAAACTCAACATGTCTCATTACTGATAAATGGCAGCTGTTAAATTTCTAAGTCGATCTTACTCAGAAATTAATTAACTTTTATGGCCTTCACGCTTTCCTGATCGTTCACAGATCGAGCTTGCGTGGGATGAGCCTGATAAAAGAGTGAAAAACTCGCATCCACATTCAGAGCAATGTGACAGAGCAATCCTTTTTCTTTTTTTCCTTTTTTTCTTTTTCCTTTTTTCTTTTTTTTGTCCTTTTTCTTTAGAGAAATAGAGTCAAAAGAAATAAAAGACATACTAATTAAAATGAATGATAAAAAAGCTACAAATGACAAAATACCATTGAAAATCTTTAAACTATGTCCGGACCATGTGATCGATAGACTTACTTACATTTTAAACAAAATAGTACGTGATGGTAACATGCCAACTACTTTAAAAACCTCCAAAATTATACCAGTCTATAAAAAAGGATCAAGATTGGACATAAACAATTACAGACCAATCTCTTTACTTAGCTACGTAGACAAGATTCTCGAAAAGGTTATACACTCCAGATTATACAGTTATTTAGATAAAATAGAGTTTCTCAGTCCAAATCAATTCGGTTTCAGAGAACATCACTCAACAGAGCTATCACTACTTTCCGTCATGAATAGAATATATACAGCAGTAGAAGCTAAAGAATTCATAATGTTATTATCAGTAGATTTTCGGAAGGCCTTTGAAATAATAAGACATGACATACTAATAGAGAAGTTAGAGCATATAGGAATAAGGGGATTTACCTTAGACTGGTTCAAGTCGTATTTAAACAGCAGAAGTCATCAGACTGTAGTAAATGGTGTTCTCTCTGAAGCATTATATACCAAAACAGGAGTACCTGAAGGTTCAACTTTAGGTCCTCTTCTATTTCTTATCTACATTAATGATATGCATAACATTTTCCCCAAAGACGAATTGAATATATTTGCTGATGACACCACTCTTATACTTAAGAGCAGAAGCCTAGAAAGTCTCTTTTCCACGGCAAAAAGCAGATTAGACTCACTGGAAAAATTCAGTAAGGCAAATGGCATCCGTCTTAATGATAGCAAGACGGAATATATGATAATTCATCCCCATCGCTCTAAAGAAATAGACCAGGATTTGTACCAAAACCAAACAAAGATTAATAGAGTAAATTGCTTAAAACTATTGGGTGTACATATAGACATGAATTTGAGTTTCACTTCACATGCAAATACGATACTTAATACCAAATTAAGAAAATTCTTACCTATATTTTACAACTTAAGACGATGCCTTCCACTAGAATGTCTATTAAAGATATATTCTGCCAATATACATTGTATATTAAACTATTGCATTCTTATCTTTCACCAAGGAAAACGAAGTAACATAATTAAACTAGAAAAACTTCAAAGGAGACTACTTAAAGTTATATTTAGAGTTAAGGCCAATGAAGTAGATTCACACATGACGAAACATAGAATATTAACGGTCAGCGATATGTATCGCTACAAAATGCTGAGTCTCTGCTATAAGATGATTTATAAGGTCGATGATTTACCGCATTTTCTTGGAAACATCCACAAACCCCAGAGTGGCAGCTCATTAAGAAATAAAGTTAACCTCCGGATACCATTTCATAGGACAAGCTTAGGGCAACGTAGTATTGACTTTGCCTCAGCGATTGAATGGAATTTACTTCCTCGTAGCATTAAAGAAATAAGAGAATATGATAAGTTCCAAAAAAAGCTTAAACAAATACTAGTCAGCAAATACTAACAGAAACGAAAGTTGCAATATCTGAGGTAACTAAGAGAGATGATAGTGTGCGAATGGAAAATATCAAATGCTATTCCAACCCTGATATTGTATCCCGGACATTGGCATATAATAGCCCAAGTATGTGATTTGTAAGTATATGTGTATGTGGACTTTCATATATGTATCTTGTATGACGATCACTGACCTGTTGTTTGGCTGTACATACCTTGTGTGAGAGTATCTAGGATATATGTTTATATGTATAATGTAAATGATTTTGATGTGTGAGTAATTTTAATCTGAACTTTTGTTAGCGGGGCTAGGTTCCTACTGTCCCACAGTGCTCTGGCCCCGCCCACCTCTACATTTATCTGTATTTGTATTATATTTAGTATTTTGTAAAAGTAATAAATGTATATATCTGTATTTATCTACGAGTATATGTAAATGTAACGATCCTTGTACAGATTTTGTATTGGTGGAAAATATATTTCTATTCTATTTCTATTCTATTCTAATCAGTGAGTTATACTGCCTGACATAAAAAATGCTCCATTCAAATATATGAACTTTATTCCACTCACACTCATGAATTATAAGATAGCATTTTATATAAAACATTATATTTGAATAAATGGGAGACATTAGTACCGAGTATGTCCTCCCCGCACTGAAATGCAGCTTTGAAGTCTCATCAGCATCGAGTCGCAAAGATGATGAAGCCGTTCCTGATCCAGCAATGACCATTGATCGATGAGTCTCTCTGAAAGAGCTGTCAGTGTTGATTGATGGCGGATGATCATATGCATCTCTCACTTTCCGACCAAGTTCATCCCAAGCATGTTCGATCGGAGACAGGTCGGGGGAGCGTGAAGGCCACTGGAGGATGCGAATTCCAGATCTCACTATCGCTGTTGTTACACAATGAGCTCTGTGTGGTTGAGCGTTGTCATCCTGGAATATGAGGTTGAGTTCATTTACCGTTGGGATGACGATTGGAGTTATGATATTCGATAAATATCGCTCTCCGTTCAAGTTCCCATTCACAATGACTGCGACAGTTCGACCTACGTACCAGATACCGGCCCAGATCATCACGCTGTTACCACCATAGCGGTCATGCTCAGATATGCAGCAGGGTGAACACCTCTCACCAACCATTCGATGCACTCTAATGCGACCATCGTGAAAATCCAAAGTGAAAAGGGATTCATCCACCACATCACTTGACGCCATTCCTCTGTGCTCCACGACAGATGCTGCTCACACCATTCCACACGCTTTCGCTTGTGTTCGAGACCTGCGGAGAAAAAAATTGGCAGTGAAACAATGTCATTGTGTGAAATTCTCGCATTACTTACTTAGAGGAATTCTTACAGCAGGTTGGTATGACCTCAGGTCCGCTTCTGCTAGACGGCGATATGCTGTTCGTATACTGCATGCAATTCCTGCTGCAGCTGCCAGCTGATGGCCAGTCGAGAAACACTCTTAAAGCGATTGCGCTTTGCTGAGATAACCAACTTCCTATCGGTAGCATTGTTTGTCAATCTCGGTCTCCCTGATCCTTTCCTTCTTTTAACATTTCCATCGTTGTTCAATCGACTCCACCACCTGCTCACAGTGGAGTGTGACACACCCAACTTCCGTCCAACAAACCTACAACTCTTTCCACATCGTAGCATTCCAACAGCCATTCCTTTTACAAACTCTGATTGCGACATTTTTGCTTCAAAATTTAGTCAGAAAGAATTGCTTGGTAGTGATAAAAGGTCGAATTTGAAATGCATCAACTATGCCAAAGATATCGACAATGGAGAGCTGCTTTATATTAGCATGACAAATTTGATGCATAGACATCCTGGTAAGTGCAGTATGAAATAAAAGTCGTCCACTTCCATTGAGATTTTCTATATCAAGTGGATCGTTTTTAATGTCATAAAGTATATTATCACTTCATTCAGCAGACGGTTGCCTGCTTTGCCAAACCACGTGATCTGCATAGATTTCACATCAAACTGCTGGACATTTTTCTGATTCTATGAACAAGACCAAACTATCACTTCTGCGTCACGAGTGTTGAAATGGTCTAGCGGTTAATCCGAGCGTTGTGTTGCCGATCTGACTGCAAGCTCGAGTCCTAATCGGTAAATAATTTTTTGATGATATTTTTAGTCAACAAACACCACAGTGGACAATAAATGCACCAAATGCTCAGCTGAACCATGTGTTATGACAAGTTTAAAGTGAATGAAAACAAGTTTTTGAAGCTCAAGACAGATGTTGAATCTCTCGGAGTTTCTTATACAAAATAAAAACAAAGTATCAAGGAGTCTGTTCTCTCTCTCTCTCTGCAGAAGCATCTTTTCTCCTTGAATTGCAAAGATGCAAAGAACGTAAGAGATCCTTTTTAATCAGAAATCTGCTTGAGAAGGCTTTTAGCATAGGTACCACGGATGTCGCAGACACTCATCAGGCAGTTTCATTAATTACTGAAACTTAGAGCCTTTCTCATGAGATAAAACATTTCAAGGATGTCTACACGATGGCATGCCTAGACTGGTAATGATGCGTTCAAACGAAAAAGCTGTGAAATAATTCCTTTCGAAAGCTCGTCACCTTAAAGAGGCTTGTCATCCATTGAATGTAGTATTCTATCTCTGATCTCGAGAGAGTGAAGCTTCCAGCCATCTTCCTCACTAGCTTGCGCTCACTCAGCAATAAATTCGACGACTTCAAGTTTCAAAATGTTTGCCTCGAGTCCCGATATCGATCGCAGCTTGTGCAGAGTCATGGCTAACTTCGGTCACTCCTTCAGAAGCTTTTAATATTCCCGGTTACAGTCTCCTACGTACCGATAGGACCGGCGACTCTAGTCGTGGTGGTGTTGCAGTTTGGTGTAAGACTTTATTAAAAACCGTAAGCTCCACTTTCCTATATTTGATGCAATTGAGCTCTGTTGTGTACGCATGCTGCTGTTGCGACTTATACTTGTTGGCCTGTACTTACTTCTGGGGATGGCGCCATCTGTTTTCAGCGAATTCTGCGACACGTTTTGCATGATTCTTGATGTTGTTCTTACCACACCCATGTCATCGTCTTATAGCTGCTGGAGACTCTAATCACTATGACCAATCTTTTTTGACCTCCAAGTTTTCACTTCTGAACAATGTGACAGGGCTCACACCATTGGTTGGCGAGCTTGATAAGATATTCGTTGAGCCATGTATCTTCGACCGTTATCCCAAAGGTAGTGCTAAAATTGGTCCTCCTATTGGAAATTCAGATCATCACTGCGTTTTAGCTCGTCCTTGTGGATTTATCAAAGCACGTGAAGTTCGTGCAACGACATTCTACGACCTCAGATTATCTAACGTTTTGGCCTTCGAACAAGAACTTCTTCATTGCGATTTACAGACATTTTATTTTACATGCGACTTTGACGTAAAAAGTGAAGAAGGCGATGATTGTAATTCCGCAATACAAAGTATTTCTCACTGATGCCGATGCACCATGGATGACACCATTTGTGAAATTGTTAACAGACAATCGTTGGCAAGTATTTCGGAATCGAAATTGGGTTGTTTACAATGCTTTAAAGGTCAAAGTGAGAAAAGAGATTTTCAAGCTAAACATCAATATTTCTCAAAGAAATCCACCTCTGTTGAAGGTTTATGGTCCTATATTCAGATGGAGCGCAGAGGCCAGGTAAATAGTGTCAGTGCTCTTCTAGGTGATTCTTTTCCACTCTCTGAAAATCTGACTCAGCTGAATGAACAATTTCGCCAAATGATGAGTCAACAATGAATCCCCTCGAATTTCGATGAGTTTCTTGATGACGGTTGGTTACCGTCTTTCTGTGTTGAATTTATATGGAAAATTGTGTCCTACTTACCCTTGAAGGCCTCAGGAAGTGATGATATTCCTTCGATCCTTTCTAAGAAGAGTGCCCTCATCCTTTCTGAACCTATTCACGCGTTTATCCTGCAGTGTCTCAAGCAGGGAAAATCTCCTGCACTTTGGAAGATCGCCGATGTTGCTCCCGTCTTGAAGTCGTCCAATGATTTGTCGATTTCGAATACTTTGCCTATTAGTTTACTTCCTATCCCAGCCAAAATAGCAGAGCGACTTTTGATCCAACATTTGCGTCCTCAACTTACCGAGTGTCTAGTTGAGCACCATTATGGAATTCGGAAGTCTTCGTCAACAACTCATGCTATCATAACAGTTCATGACTATCTCACCAAGTTGGCTGATGATTCTAGCATCGGTGCTGCAATTCTCTTAAGTTTCGATTTCACAAAGGCGTTTGATCGTATTTGCCATCATGATCTGTTGAATGTTATTTGTCAATTTGCGTTCCCAACTGGATTCATACTACTGATGAAGAGCTATCTGTATGGTCGACAGCAGCGAATAAGGTTGAATAATGCAAAAGGCGACTTGAAGTTGGTAACAAGTGATGTACCTCAGGATTAATTGCTCGGTCCCTATTTGTTCGGACTTTATGCTTCATGAATATCACGACTTGTCTGGTTAAGTATGTCGACGACACTTGCATCGTGGCAGGAGTTAGAAAAGGCTATGCTTCCGATGACATTAGACTAGTTAATTCTGAAATCAACAATATTTCTGAGTGGGCTGCTGTCTCAAATCCTAGTCTGGACACTGCAAAAACCACTGGGTTCGATTTACTATCGAGGAAATTTTAAAGATGTCTTTAATGTTTAGACTCACATCGCTAGCGTTAACTTCAAAAGGAGCGTCAAAGTTTTGGAGTCATTAATTCTCTGGGATGGGGTCTCATGTTGACCTTATAGAGAAGAAGTGTGCTCAACGTATGTGCATTCTCCGACGCATGAAACCGTACACGATGCCTCAAGAGTTCATCGAAATTTACAACGTGCTGATACGCTCCCTTATAGAATATGCCTCTCCAGCATTTATCGACTTGTCCAAAGGAGATTCTACTAGGTTACAAGTTATTCAAAACCTCTGCCTCAAAAAAAGGGTTGTTCAAGCATGATGACTGTTGTGCTATTACGTTGAACAATAGAACAGTTATTATTCGCTGTATAGTGCGAACTGTTCATTCCTCCTTACATGTTGATATTGACATGCATTGTTGGTGTCGGTCTCGTTTGCGTTCTATTGAATAAAAGCTTGTGTGATATCAAGCGTTCTCTCTCATGACAATTTTATTCAATAGAACGCAAATGAGACCGACACCAACAATGCATGTCAATATCAACATTTAAGGAGGAATGAACAGTTCGCACTATACAGCGAATAAGAAGTGTTCTATTGTTCAACGTAATAGCACAACATTCCTTCCCACTTGAAGGAAATTCTCACCACTGAATTTGAAGACGATCAGGAGGCTTCCTAATTCGAACTGGTCGGGTAGTCACAGCAGGGGTTTCTAGAGGTGCAGGTGCCTGGTCTTCAGTAGGCCGATGCAGGTCAGCAGTTGGATATTCAGAAATTATCGACTCTGCTCGATCCTCCTCCTGTATAATTTGAGAGCGCTGGCCTGGTGAGAGATAATGCGTCGAAACTGTATCCACTTGGCCATCTTTCAGTTCAATGCGAGCGAAGTGAGGATTGATTACCTGTAGAATCTTAACAGGCTGCAGTAAGGGGTCCTCTTTGTTTCTAGCGAATCGTTGGCAGTAGGCGTCTCTTCCTGCATCCAGCCAGGAGGGGATATCAAATCCATTTGAATCCCTGCGGTGAAACTTGAACAGGCGGTCATGTGGAGATTCATTGTTACCGTACAAAGGAGAGTGCGGCTTGCATTCAATGCCTCGGGTAGTACTCTCTCCCACATAGATTAAGGCAGCTTGTTGGCGTGTAATGAGCATTTCACTGATCTCCATATAACCCCATTGTATCTCTCTACTTGGGAATTGCCCGTAGGATTGTATGGTGTTGTTCGTGAATGAGATATACCTTGCCCGTGCAGAGACTTGTCAAAATCATTTGCCATGAATTGGCTACCTCTGTCAGCATGAACAAATTCGGGATTACCAAATAGATTGAATAACTGCTTTAGACACGACATTATGGAGTTTGCAGTAATATCCAATAAGCTGAATGCGAAAGGAAAGCGACTGTATTCGTCAACAGCTACCAGCAAGAAACGTCTTCCAGTACCGCAAGCTGGGATCTTTAGCCATAAAATGTCTATGTTCAGACGCTCGAAGGGTCTGGACGCTTTGATTACATGTGCCGTAGATGAAGGATTGAAGAATCGGGGCTTGCATTCAAGGCAGGTTACGCAGTTTGATGTAAGGGCTTCCACGTCCGTATTGGTGAATGGAAGATTCCTTCGCTTAACATAATTCCAAAACCGTATTATTCCTGGATGAGCCAGCTTTTCATGAAGATCCTGAAGTTGTATTTTAGAGTCTATCGACGTTGATGCAATTCTGGAAAGAGTATCCGCTGATATGTTTTCTTCTCCCTTGCGGTAGATAATGTCATAATCAAATTGAGAGAGCTCCAGTCTCCATCTGGCCAATTTGTCATTCTTGATACGCGTCTTCTGTTTTGTGAATATATATGCAATAGATTTCTGATCGGTTTTGATGATACTCGGGAATGTGTGAAGATAATTACTCCATTTGCGTACTGCCTCCACAATAGCCATGCCTTCTCTCTCCACAGTAGACATCTTTTGTTCACTTTTGGATAGAGTGCGAGAAAAAAGGCGATTAGGCGAGTTGCTTGGCTTAATACCGCGCCAACACCGATACAAGATGCATCGGTCTCTAGAGTCAGTGGTCCGGCGTCACGATCAGGAATTGACAGAGAAGAATTTATGATATCCCTTTTCAAATATTCCATTGATGCTATAGCTTCATCCGATAGAGGAAATGAATTGGACTTCTGCGCGTCAAGAAGTGGCTTGATCTTATTAGAAAAGTCATATACCCATTTTGCACAGTAGGCGAAGAATCCGTTCAACCGTTTCAGTTGAGAAAGTGTTGTTGGTGCTTTGTATTCAATCAAACACTTCATCCTCTCAGGGTCCGGTCGTTTAGTTCCTTTTTCAATGACATGTCCCGGAAGAGATATCTTCGTGCTTCTAAAAACACACTTGTTCATATTCAAGGTCAGGTTGATGGATTTTGCCACCTTCATGAAGTCCGCAAGATTCTTGTCATGCTCCTCAATAGTTTTACCACAAATTATTATGTCGTCGATATATGGATACGCCTTGTTCAATTTGTATGACCTGACTAAGTCATCCATAATTCTCTGGAAGACAGGAACAGCGTTGGTGAGCCCGAACGGAAGACGCGTGAATTGATACAAGTTTCCGTTTGCCTCAAATGAAGTATGCTGACGATCACATGGCTTGATGGGAACTTGATGGTAGGCAGATTTCAGTTCCAAGCGACTGAAGAAGTAGTTTTCTGCCACAGTATCGAGTATAGTCTCAACCGTCGTAAGAGGATAAGCGTCCAATTTTGAGAAGAGATTAATTGTTTCAGAGTAGTCGATCACCATTCTTGGCTTCTTGCTGCGAACAACGAATGCCTGTGCCCTCCACGGTGCCGAAGATTTTTCGATTATGCCACCTTCCAAAAGTCTATCGATTTCAGAGCAGATGAACGCCTTGTCTCGTGGATTGATAAAACGCGATTTCGTGGACACTGGTTTCACATTATCAGGTAAACCAGACGAAAATATATCAGGTGGTTCAATGTTCATAGCTAGAAGATTTGCACAAGTCATAGTGGGAAGTTCGCCGCCAGTTGTAAGTTCAACAGCTTCATGCCGAGAAAAGATATCCATTCCGATGACAACGTCAGCCACCAGGTCGTCGGACAGAGTAAGAGTTACTTTGTAATCAAATCCGTTGATTCTCAGCTCAGTATCAGCATAGCCACGGGTCGTACAAAAGGATTTGTTTGCTATCAGAGTGGAAGCTGTTTTCCAGGTCGTCGGAAGATTAAGTTCTTGAGCCAGAAGAGTTGTGATGAATGAATTAGTCGAGCCAGGGTCAATTAAAGCTTTCACGTTCTTTTGCTTATTGACCAGAACAGATGCGTAGATGGCCTGTTTATGCGGTGAAATTGAGCATAAAACCGATGCAGCTGAAGTAGACGTTGTCTTTCTTGGTTGAGATTGCGATTGAGAACGGCAGACTATCTTCCAGTGCCCGCGTTTACCGCAGCTATGACAGTCATCATCCTTTGCTGGACAATTACGCCGCTGATGTTGTTCGAGTCCACAAAAAAGACAATTACCAGAACGACCTTGATTGCGATTGGAGGATCGTCTGAATGCGGCCGAATTGAAAGAGCGGTTTGCACATGCTTGTTTAGACTCAGTCGCTGCCAGGGTCAATGATTCTTTTTCAGAAGCCGCATGGAATGTTCGCGATCAGTCTGTTGACATTTCCACCGCCGTTGCCAAAGCAACACATTCATCCAAGGAAGCATGAGCATCATTTAATTCAAGAAGTCGAGCCCTGATTATATACGAAGAAATGCCTGCTAACAGAGAGTCACAGAGAAGAAGTTCTTTGTGCTCTTGCGCTGATCTGAATTTGCATTCACAACGATGAACAAGAATTTGAAGTCGTTTTACGAAGTCCGCAATCGATTCATCTGGTTTCTGGGCACAAGAAAGCAGTCGATGCCGAGCATACAGCAATCGAGTTGGAGTTTGGAACTGTTTATCAAGAATAGCTAGAGCATCGGTGAATGACTTGATATTCTCCAATAGTGAAAACAATTCTGCTCCGGCATGTGTTCATCAGATTTGATTTCATTAATTTCAAGACCATCGATGAAGCACTGTTTCCACCACTTCCATTGTTCTGCAGTCGGATTGGTATGTAGTGCAGGCGGCGTGAATTTCATGACGAGTTGTGCTTGGGCGTTCTATTGAATAGGCTCAGAGATCAGGCATGATCTGGCTCAGAGAAGGACTACTGCTGCCTTGAAACTATTCGAACAAGTTGAGTCCGCATGAACTTCCATAAAGTACTCATTCCCACGGTACTTGCCTAGTGGAAGAGTAGTCTCGGTGCCTTTATGTCGAATATCTGTACGTCGTAACTCTTTCTTCATGCATTTTGATCCTTGTATATTTTATTCGCTCACATACATTAACGGAAGAAATTCAATTGATTTCTAACCTCTGATTTCCATATGCGATTTGATTCAATATATACATTCTCTCTCTCTCTCTCGAAACACTTTCCGAAAGATTGAAAATGAGGGCAATGAGAACGCATTTTCAGCAAGAGAGATCGGCTGAACTCTATGATCAATAGAATTTGAGCTTGCAGTAATGCTAGGGCTATACATGTTGCTAGATACGCATGTTTGAAATATTTTTCATCATTTCAAGTTACAGCTGTGATACAACTTGCTCACCTTGCTCACCTTGAAAGGCCCTATCCCAGTGAACGGGGCGGCCTAATTTTCCTCTTCCATCTCGAGCGGTCTAATGCATCCACGGTTGAGGCTCCAATGATCTTAATGTCCTCCATCACTTGACGCTCCCATGTCTTCTTTGGTCGCCCTCTGTTTCTTGGCCCTGGCACAGACATTCCCAACACTAGCCGGGTCTGGTGTTCGCGAGGTCTACGTGCCACGTGCCCGTACCACCTCAGTCTGTGCCACCGCATGATTCCATCAATCGGATGAATCCCGAGTTCTCAGTAAATGTCTTCATTTCTTATCCTATCTTTTTTTGTTACTCCGAGGATGCTTCGCAACATACGCATCTCTGTTGTGGCGATCTTTTGGCGATTTTTCTCGTTGACTGCCCAGTACTCGCTTCCATACAGCATCACTGGTCGCACCATGGTTGTGTAGACCTTTGTTTTTAATTTTGTCGGCATTTTCTTGTCTTACAGTACCCCTGTTAATCTTCTCCAGCTTCCCCAAGCCGCCTGGATCCTTCTATGGACTTCTTTGTCGATAATAATAATAATAATAATGCTTTTTATTTGTAAAAATGACATGCTGTGTTTATCTATCACAGACCCCAGGTACTTGAAATGGTCGACCTTCACCTGTCTTGATGATAAAAACATCGTTTCGCCATGGTCTTCGGTAGGCATGTACTCAGTCTTATTAGCACTTACTTTAAGTCCATATCGCTCGATGGTGTGATTCCACTGGTTCAGCCTCCTCTCTAGAGATAGCTTCGAACTATCCACAATGCCAATATCATCTGCAGGTAGCAGTTCCCACGGTGGGCTTGTTCTCTGCGCTTGTGAAATTGTGTCCATGACCAAGACAAAGAGGAACGGACTTAAGGCGGATCCCTGATGGAGTCCCACCCTCACTTCGAACGCATCACTTAGACCTTGCTTGGATCTCACCTTCGTTGTTGTTCCCGTATACATGTCTTCTATCACTTTGACATATACCTCAGGGATATTGCGAGCTCTCATACAATTCTAGAGGATTTCACGTGGAATTGAATGATATGCTTTTTCCAGGTCGATAAAAACCATGTGGAGCGGTGTGTTGCCTTCACGATACTTCTCCATTGTGGTGCGCAAGACAAACATGGCATCTGTTGTTCCCAAACCTGGTCTGAATCCGAATTGATTGTCAGCCAAATCAACCAACTCTCTGAGCCTCTTCTCAATTATTCTTTCCCACACTTTAAGTGCATGTGACAGTAATTTGATGCCCCGATAGTTTGAGCAAACCATGTGGTCCCCTTTGCCTTTGAAGATAGGGGTCAGGGTACTTTCTCGCCAACTGTTGCTCATCGAGCCTCTCGTAAGGATGTCATTCATTGCGTCCGTCAGCAGACGCACCCCATCCGCCTGTAAAACTCGGTAGGCTTCTATAGGTATTCCATCGGGCCCACAGCTCTTGCCGTTCGCCATACAGGACAGAGCACAAAGAACCTCTTCTGTTTTTATTCGGAGGACCGGTCGGTCCTTCAACAGGTGTGAAAGCTTCCCCAGACTGATGCGGCCTGAACACATTTAGCAGCCCCTTGAAGTACTATTTCCACCTCTCGATGTTTTCCCGGGGAGCACATAACAAACTTCCGCTGTCATCTTTCACATAGTATCCTTCATAATTGTCTTTCGTAGCTTGTTCTCTGGATCTCGCCAATCTGTAGATAGCCTTTTCACCCTCTCTAGTGTCGAGTTTCTGGTACAGTAGCTCGACTTCCTTTTCCTTCGCTTTTGCTACTTCGATCTTGGCGTTCTTCTTTGCTCTCCTATAATACTCCAAGTCTTCGATCGCATCCGTTTTCTGCCATCTTTGGAAAGCCCTCTTCTTGGTTCGAACTGCCTCTTGTACCAGAGGATTCCACCACCATGTTTCGCGCTCTTGCTTGGACTGGCCACCGCGAGTGGTTCCACATGCACTCTTACCGCAATCTTTTATAATTGTCTCTACTTCCGGCCAATCTTTCTTTGACGCACCCACTTCTTCTGTCACTTTCTCTGCAAATCTAGTCGCCACGTCTCTGTCCGCCAGTTTCCACCACTTAATCCTGACTTCGTTTTGCTTTTTGTACTGTCTCTTGGTGGAGTCAGTCTTGAAGTCCATCACCAGAAGACGGTGCTGAGGGACCGCAGCTTCGTTCATGATAACTTTGCAGTTTGTGACCCGTTTGATGTTAGCTCGATTTGTCATCATGTAGTTAATTTGTGATTCATTTCGTCCACTTTTATAGGTTATCAGCTGTTTCTCTAGTTTTGTAAACCACGTATTTGCTATCATTAAATCACGCGAATCCGAAAACTCCACCAGACTCTCCCCTTCATTGTTTCTTGCACCCATACCATTGTTGCCATGTGATCGTGCTCCATTTGCCTCACGACCAACATAGCCGTTAAAGTCCCCACCAATTATTAAAGGGCCTCCATTTACAGTCACCTGCTCCAGCAGTTCATAGAAGAGGTCTTTCTCTGCATCAGATCTACCTTGTTGTGGGGCATAAGCGGATAAGACCGTAAGAACCTCTGAAGTGTTAGGAGGGACCAATAGTCCGGGAGCTAGCGTGAAGTTGCGCAGGGAACGAGGCAGTACACAAAGCTTTCACATAGCATAGTACACCTCTAACCTACTGCAAAACTTCGCGTCTGCCGGATCAGATCATTTGCTTTTCAGAAATAGAGAGGACAACACAATCCTATGTATTTCCAGTGGTAAAATTGTGACATTTAAGGTGTTGACTCCATTTTTTTGAATTTTTGCTCATAAAAGTTACACAAATTGGTATTTTGTTGAACTGGTTATTATAGAAATCATCTACAGATCAATTGCATCGATCACTGTTAGTCCGGGAGCCAGTGTGAAGTTGTACAGGGAACGAGGTAGTACATAAAACTTTCACATAGCAGTAGTAAGCAAAACTCCACCACTGGACCGCGCAAGATGGCCGCCGTCGCTGACGTCCCCTCCCCCTCTGGAACGGCAGAGTGTCGTGGTCGGCCGCCGTGGTGCTTCGAGTCTGACTCCCCCACCCCTCTGGAACGACAGAGTGTCGTGGTGCTTCGAGTCTGACTCCCCCCCCTCTGGAACGACAGAGTGTCGTGGTGGTCTTGGGCGACCGCCAGGTTTTGTCTTGAGGCTATAGTGTGTGATGTTTTTCGTGCAATCTGATGAATGTTGGGTTGAAAATGGGCTGTTTCGAGTGGAAGCAGTGCTCGGATGTGAAAACGGAGGCCAGATTCGGATTCAGCGTGAAATTCTGCATCGGTATGGTGAGTTTCAAGTCAATCGGAGAGAAAAAGTTTCGCTGACCTCCACCCCCCTCGGGAGAGCTCGCTTCGATTTTGGCTTCCAGTGGACGGATTTTGTCGTGCCATAGCTCGTTTGAAAGCTAAGAGTGAGACAAATTTACTGAAAGAATCGGCTTGTTCATATCTGTCTTCGTTTAGATGTGAGACGCCATTTAAGATTTTAGGTCGGAGCTCACCTGAAAAAATCCTAAGTGTCAGAGTGACTTTGTATGGGCAAAATTTTGAAAATTTTCCAAAGCGTCGCATTTCGACCTGGGACCTTCACCAAAACATTTTTCATCAAATTTCGCTGACCCCCCCCCCCCCCGACAGCGATCTTCTAACTTTGGTTCTAGTGGACGGATTTGTTCTTACAGCTACTCGTTTGAAAGAGGAGAAAAAACTGCTGGACGACATTTTTTGCCGCGAGTCAATCGGACCAACCGTTCAAAAGTTAGAGCTGTTACAAGATTTTAGGTCGGAGCTCACCTGAAAAAATCCTAAGTGTCAGAGTGACTTTGTATGGGCAAAATTTTGAAAATTTTCCAAAGTGTGTCATTTCGACCTGGGACCTTCACCAAAACATTTTTCATCAAATTTCACTGACCTCCCCCCCCTCGGGAGAGCTAGCTTCGATCTTGGCTTCTAGTGGACGGATTTTGTCGTGCAATAGCTCGTTTGAAAGCTAAGAGTGAGACAAATTTACTGAAAGAATCGGCTTGTTCATATCTGTCTTCGTTTAGATGTGAGACGCCATTTAAGATTTTAGGTCGGAGCTCACCTGAAAAAATCCTAAGTGTCAGAGTGGCTTTGTATGGGCAAAATTTTGAAAATTTTCCAAAGTGTCGCATTTCGACCTGGGACCTTTACCAAAACATTTTTCATCAAATTTCTCTGAACGAGGGGGGCGGGGGGGAGGTCAGTGAAATTTGATGAAAAATGTTTTGGTAAAGGTCCCAGGTTGAAATTCGGAAGTTTTAAATTTTTCAAAATTTTCACCACACTGGAGCTCTCACACTTAGGAATTTTTTCACTTGTGGCATGTTACATGGACATGTGCTGACGGACCAACTTCCCGTGGTCATATAAGAATGGTTTAGGTGTCATATGATAGAGAATGATGAGACGAATCGTTTGCAACAAACCGCATGTCGCTACGATGAATACTTTCGGAGATAGAGCCATTTTAAGTTTTCTTCCGAGCATATATAAACCCCCGACAACGTAAGTCTGATCACTTCATCGAAAGACGAGGTAAGCGACGGTCGTCGCTCTGAGCTCCCGATATCGGGTGTTTCAAAGGACTCTATCTTTTGAAGTAGGCAAGCTATCTTCTTACTTCAAAGTTTGTATGATAGAGTTTGATAGTGTCTTTACTACTGATAAAATTTTTTAAAAGTAGTATGAGTAGTAAAATGCGGAATTTTTAAAAATTCTTAATTTTCAGTTTTTTCAAAGTTTTAACATGTAGACTAAGGTTTTCAAGTATGCTGAGTTCAAATCTGCTATCAGATTTGAAATTTAACTAAGTCTAAGGCAGCTTCGATCCCAGCTACTGATCACTACCTTTGACTCGGCGTTCCTGTTACCACTTCGGGGCAGTGACAATGATGTCTTCAGCTGTAAAGGGCGGGTATCGGGGAAGATCTCTCACTTCCCTAGTGATCAGTACAAGGCCTTCGGGCTGTCGACGGGATCGAGTGCCACTCACTATACTCAAATCTATCATTCCTGACTAAGTGTAATGCTTTAGGAATATGACTGTACTACATGATTCCAAACTTATACAAATTTCATTATCTTACAGTTAACAAGAAATCTCAGGCATGGCTAATGACAGGAACCGCAAATTCCATATTAAGATGTGCACATGTGGGCGAATCAATCGCAGTGCCGACGCCAAGGCTCATGTCAAGAAGGCGGGCACCGACCACATGATTATCCTGAATAGGGTTGCGTGTGTTAAGTGTAGAGTGTTGAAGGGTGATGAGGATGAGGCGCGTTTCTACAGAGTGCATGCTGACTGTAGTGGAGGTTTGGTGAATGACGTGCGATTCACGCAGTTGATTGTTAAAGAGAGGGAGCGAATGTTGGCGATCGAGCGAGAGGATAAGGTTGAGAATGTTGTTGAGAATGTTGTTGAGAATGATGAGTTGGCGAGAGCAGTTGCGTCGTTGGAGGCTGAGATTGAGCGAAAGAGAGTGCTTGAGAGTGATGATGAGGATGATGTAGATTTAGATAGGGAGCGTGTGAGGAAGCGTGTGAGGAAGTTGAGCTCTTCGTCGTCGGAGGTGTCAAACATTGTCATCACCGACCCCCCGAAGAGCTCATCTTCCCCAAAAGTGAAGAGTGGTGGGATTCGTATGCAGTCGGCGAGGTGGTTGAAGGATGAAGAGAAGAAGCATGTTTCGCAGCAGATGGCGCATGATTTGTTGGTGAATAAGTATGAGAGTTTGAAGAAGGTGAAGGATGAAGTTGTGAAGGAGTTGGATGAGTTGAAAAAGAAGGAACTGAAGTCGAAGGAGGTAGCGGATGAGAATATACGAATGAGGCGTAGTGTGACTGATTTGAAGAATAAGACGCGAGAGTTGGAAGAGAAGAATGATGAGTGTGAGAAGAGGGCGAGTGCTGCGGAGAGAAGAATGAGAGATGCAGAAGCGAAGTTTGAGGAGATGATGAAGGAGATGAGTGTATTGAGAGCGAGGAATGTTGAGTTGGAGAGGAATGTGGCTCGACGGGGTGATGAGGGGCAGGCGTATGAGAAGTTGGAGCGCATGAGGGATGAGTGGAATCGTGTGAATGAGGATCGTTTGTTTGAGTTTCACATCCCTATTCGGGATAATCATTTGGACGGCGAAGTACTCGTCAATCAAAATCTGGACGAGTCCATCCTATGTTATAACGGCCATCCGACGAAAAAATGTCTCCATGCCAGCCTGAGAATGCGCGGCCATCTGCACAAATTTTCTATTCGGAAGCGCGCGAGACTGCCAAAGGATGGTTAACTTGGTAAGTGAAAAGTAAATAAGATAGTATATCCTATTCTAATACATATCATTTTCATTGCAGATCTTTGCCCGCCTTCACCACCCCATCACGACACTCCCGAGAACGAACCATCGGCTCTCTTAAGGGCCACCTAGGGGCAAGACATGATAGAACCTCCACGCGGTTTGCCCTGGGCAGTCTTCGGACTGACGAATACTATCATTAAGTTGAATCTGTTATCAGTCAACTACAACGTTGCGTCGCGTTAGAGGGGTATATAAACCACTGCCTCTCATTTCATTTCATTTCAATCATGCAGACGCCGAACAGTCAAGTCAGCTCTCCTCGCGGACCGCAGTTAAGGCCGCGAAATTTATTTGAGGAGTTTGTCAGGCTAAAGGAGCAAGACAGAGTCCACAATAATCTTGCTCGGATTGGCAATCCGATGACAGCAACTGCTGTCAATCCAACGGAATGGCGCTACATTCCACTTTTTAGCCATGTACCAGTTAGTGTGGAAGTCGACAGTGCTACCAAAGAGAGAGTCAAAGACTCTCTCAGCAGAATTGGTAGGGTGTAAGATGACGTTACTCCCGAGAACGAACCACCGGCTCTCTTAAGGGCCACCATGGGGCAAGATTTGATAGAACCTCCTCGCGGTTTGCCCTGGGCAGTCTTCGGACTGGCGAATACTATCATTAAGTTGAATCTGCTATCAGTCAACTTGAACGTTATGCAGTCGATTGCTATCCCTGAAGCATTCTGATTCGCTGTTGAGCAATTCATTGTTGAAAACCCTATATAAGCCAGAAGATTGTAGCGCTTCTCATTCAATTTCAAGTCACGATGGAAGCGACATCTGCCAACAGCATTCTCGTCTTCATCGATGAAGACAACGCCATTCCCGAGTTCATCATCCTCGACGAGTGGGATCAAGAGGATGATAAGAAGGGGAAGATCAAGAAGATCGTTTGGACGGATGGGGTGTGGACTCCAAATACCACTCGCATCCGAAAGGTGCCAGATGCACCAGCACGAGCTAGGCGGTATAGGGTCTATGACAACCTAACCGTCATACCCATTGACTATTCCAGCCAATAGTCAACTTAAATTCACACCCCGAGAATGAACCATCGGCTCTCTTAAGGGCCACCATGGGGCAAGACATGATAGAACCTCCACGCGGTTTGCCCTGGGCAGTCTTCGGACTGGCGAATACTATCATTAAGTTGAATCTGCTATCAGTCAACTTGAACGTTGCAAATGAAGTTCGGTGTAATACTTCCTTTCGACGGGCGTTCCTGTAAAGGGCGGCGGTGAAACCCGTAGCTATGTATACCGCAAGGGACATTCGGCAATGGTCAATCTTGTTTAACCTCTCTGCGCCATGTTTGCAAGTGATTGCCTCTGTCTCAACGTAAGTAAGTAAGTAAGTAAGATATTTATTGAAGTAATGAAAATCATCAATTTCAGCAGTGGAAGTACAAATCAATTGAGTGCGAATTAAGTATTGAACAAATCAGTCACGTTTCAGTGAGCTCTAGGTGTAAGTGATGAACTAGTGTCTGATCAGTCAACGTGACAATTATTGATTCTTGATGTGATGAAAGGGATGAAGGATGAGAAATGTCGATTTGAAGTGGTAGGTGGTTGGATGAAGCGGCCAGATCGAGAGGACTTTGGTGGAATGAGGGAATGTAATACATGATCTTCACGACTTGCAGCTTTCAAAAACAGACGGGTTCCAGAAGTTAAGCGTCGAGTGCTGAGACTTTCAAATGAGTTGCAGTTGCACATATGGGAAGACGGAACTCTACAGATGAGTCGATGCGCACGGTTTTGAATTCGCGAGAGTTTTTCGCTCAGATAGGCAGGGAGATTTGGGTAGACAGCAGATGCATATTCGAGAACAGATCTCATTAAGCAGTTGTACACATTTAATAAATCTTTCTTTGATAGAAGAGGACGTAGAACTCGCAAGGCATACATTTTTCGTGATGCAGACTTGACTACTGCATTGATATGAGAAGACCATTCAAGTCGCTCATTTAAGATGACACCAAGGAGGCTGGTTTCCCTGACACTCTCGATATTATTCAGTTCCACCGGAAGGGCAATGGAGGATTTTGGAACAAAAAGCGTCTTGCATTTTGACGGGTTTAGTTTTAGGTCTCTCCTTTCAAACCATGAGATGATGTTCGTATGTTCAGCAAGAACATTTGAGGAACCCGATCTTCCAATAGGGACTGCGATAGTATTATCATCAATGTACTTCATTACAAATGAGGACCTATCAATGCACTGTAGACTCCCTGCTACTAAGCAGTAAAATGCCGGCCCGAGCACAGATCCCTGAGGTACACCCGATGTCGAGGGGATGGCCCTACTCACGACATTTCCAATTCGGACTGATTGCCTTCTTCCTTTTAAGTAGTCTATTGTCCAGTCAATAAAACCATGTGGAAACTGCAGCTCCTCAAGTCGTTGAATGATGGAGTGATGACTTAAAGTGTCAAATGCTCTCGAACAATCATACGTGACTATCTGAACCCCAGCAACACTCGAATCTGATAGCATATCCAGAATGCTGTGAATAAATGCTATCAGTGCGCACGAAGTCGAAGAATTCGGTCTGGCCCCAAATTGTTCTGAGCCAAATCCATCGAGAAGTCGCTTATGCAGAGATGATCGCAAAATCATGCGCTCAAGTATCTTTGATGGCACAGGTAGGAGAGAGATTGGACGGAGAGATCTTAAGTTCGGAGGACATGTCTTTGGCACTGGCGTTACATGGCTGTATTTCCAGATGTTAGGAAATCGACGTTCAGTGATGGACAGGTTGAATATGTGTGCCAAAGGACCTGCAATTATTGGAGCAATGACTTTATAAATGCGAGGGGATATTTGATCGCTACCAGAGGCTTTGTGGCAATTCAATCGTGAAAGTTCTTTTTCAACCTCATCAACAGAAATATCAATGGACCAGCTATCATCATGTCCAGGATTACAAGTCAAGGCACTAGCAGGAGTGAAGTATCCGCCAAATATGCTGTTTATCGAATCTGCGGCATCGTTAAGAGAAGAAAAATCTGAGCACAGTTTCAATACAGAATTCGTGGATTTCCCACCAGTTAAATCATTCACTGTATTCCAAAGATCTCTAGAACTGCAGCTTGCTTTTCGTGACCAGTTCTGCTTGGCTTTAAGAATTGCAGATTTAGCTTTTTCTTTCCAGAATTGGTAGCTTCGGAAGTCCCTTGACCGGAAAGCATCCCACCTTTTCTGAATGGCAATTTTTACATAAGGTGTAACCCAAGGTTTATCCTTGTCTGACATAAGCACCTCGGTTTTTGGAATGCATTCATCAACACAAAATTTAAGGAATTCATGGAAGATCTCGCATTTTTCGTTTACAGACAAATTGGCCCTGTAAAAGTGGACCAGTTAATATCCATCATATTGATCAAACTATTTATGTGTTTGTCCCGCATATCAAAATAAGTTCGACGAAAACAGTTCGAAGCTTGTCTCATAACCTTTGGTCTGGCATAAACGCTTTTATGATCTGAGTTTGAAATCGGAGCAGAGACCACTGCGTCATAGTCGCTAGCTAAACCAATTGACAGCAAGATTTTGTCCAGTATAACGGCACCTCTAGTTGGTTCGTTCACAATTTCAACCATATCCAAATTGGTGAGTATATCTTCAGTTGGAAGACGATTAAAGTCTCCGCAAATCACTATATCATACTCTTTATACACCAATAACAAATCGTCACACTGTGATATCAAAAAGTCTGTGATGTCAGATTTCTTAGAAGCGACAATGTTTGGAGGCAGATAGATGCACACAAAGATAATTTTGAATTGAGGATAGTTCAACCATACACAATTCATGTAGCTGGGACTTCGAACATTCAATCGGTAAGATGTGAGGCTATCAGATGACCAAATACAAATTCCACCACCACGTCTACCATCGCGGTCATCCCGGAAAGTAGTGTATCCTTGGGCATGAATGATTGAATCCTCAATCCCATCATGAAACCAAGACTCCGTTGCAGCGAAAATGTCAATCTTCATTTGGGATAATGTTGATCGAATATCATCTATCTTCGGAAAAGCAGAACAAACGTTGGCAAGAAGAAAACTGGGAAGGGAGGTGCAATTCTTTGACTGAGGTATTAAAAGCGAATTCAAAAAGGGGTGTGAGTAATGATTTTTCCGCGATAAATAGAAACCGGTTCACCAGACTCTTTTCTTTGTCGATATTCTTGTAATAGAACTTTGTGTTCCTCTCTTTGCAGCAGTGTTCTATCCGGGTTGATGAAAGATTTTCCATAGATTGGAGAATCTCTCAACGATATCGATTTACGGAGAACAGTACATCGTGTTTCAAAGGAGTCGAATGTTATTCTTAGAAGAAGACGAGAACCATTATTTGACCGTCCAATTCTTTTAACTTCCTTGACTGCGTCTTTCGAAATATCCAAGCAATTGAGCAAGTCCTCACATGTTCTCCTGTCATCAATCTTTCGATCCTCAACGTCTCCGCTCATCAACAGATTCAAACCAGAGACTATCACATTGTTCCTACGAATAAGTCTTTGCTCAATTTCATCTGTAGTTGTGACTATCAATCCTGATGTTTCCGTTTGAAGCTGTTGCATCTCACCCTCGAGTCTCTTATATTGGTCCTTCATTATCGCAAGCTCCTTAGTTAGGTCCTTGATTTGTCGAAGGAAAGGCTCTACAGCGCTTTTCATTTTCTCTTCTATCACATCTGACACATTGTCAACAGTCAGGAGAGAGGCATTCTTAGCCTTTAAGGCTATAACGGCTTGAATCAAGTCTTGTTTGTTGAAAGAGTTCTTCCTAGTCAGGAGTTCAGAATCATTGATTGACAAAATATCCCTCTGAGCCATTCAAACCTCAAATACAGCAATAAGAAATCAGCAAAAAAATTGTATCGCGGCGGATTTGAACGCAGACCAGCAGAAATTGTCAAAAGTAACTTAGCTCTGTGCGCTATACAGTCAGTTGACCAAGAGACTGCAGTTACCAGAAGGTATTCAGGAAATTCACAAGTTGAAGCGCGATGACAGACCGTGGAGACCTGATCACGAAGTTCTGCGCATGCGCACAATGACACTCTTTTACAAAGTTACAAAATCTTGGATAGCTCAGGATAGAAAGCACCAATGATGACAAGAATAACACCAAACGACGCAGGAGAATACGACGGTCACGATGACACTAAATTCCACACTGTGAATGTTGCACTAACGATGAAAACCTCAAAAAAGATCCACACAGACAGGAGACGCCAGAGACACAACCACCACGTTCCGATCAGTAGAAGTTGCGTAGTATACATTCGCGTCAGGGCGACATTTAGCCAACTGTCGAAGGTTGCCTAAAACTTTCCATTGCATACGTTATGAGAACCATGAGTTCTACCTGTCTCTATCAATGAGACGAATTGATGAATGGAATGAAATGGGAGGACACTCACGCGCCACACGCAACATAACACACTTCTCTCTTTCGTAGTCTAACAAGCTCTTTACACATGGATCGCAGTCGATTGCTATCCCTGTATCAGAACTGTAAGCTATCCTAATTTTATTTGACACTATTTCATCTACCATCATCGTCCATATGAAATGTTTTAAGATTTACAAGTTAGACTAAGCGTGCTACTATTTCCAAATGAAAATGTATACATGGTTAAATCATCCACTGAAGCCCCGTTCAAGTAAGTCAGTATGAAAGCAAAGATAATACGAAATAAAATTTTATTATGGCATGTATTTCAAAAGGTCTTCATCGTCAATATCGTCCCAGAGTCTGGCTTCACATAGATAACAAAAACAGTTCACTTGCTATAATCGATCTTCCACTGCGAGCCTCACTTTGTCAATATACTCCCACTGCGCCATAGTTCGTGGCTGGGAGTTAGGGGTGTACCACTCCCATAATTGGTGGAGGAACTTGGTGCTGGTGATCTCCATCACATCGTCAGTATCGTACTGGAGATACTTCCACCTCACGCCTGTTAAGTCGGGACACTCCTTCTCACATACACTCTCTTCGCTGTCCGCTGGTAATGACACCTTCTCTACCTTCGTTGGAGCGTTTGGTGTTGAGGATGGAGAAGAGAATTTTGTGTTTGGTGTTGTCGGAGGGCTTGTCATGTTGACTGTGAATAATAACTTTGAAATGTTTTCTAATTCTTAAGTATCAACAAGCAACCAATCAGAATGAACAGCCAATGAATGATGAATACGAAAGTATATATGTAAAGTGACATTCGTGTCATTTCACTCTGTCTTTGTGACATATAAGTGAAGTGTTCTCTGACGAATTCTATATTTGAGGCGTACAAGTAAACTGCTCTCTCGTGAAGTCTCTATCTTGTTGAAGTATCAACCTTAAACTCGATTTCGTTGAAATGGTAAGTTGAAAATTTCTTCACTCATCTCCCTCAAACGTGTGGCTAATAGCATCTTCCTCAATTTCAGGCATCAACTTCATCACCAACGCCCTCCCTTCTCGAGGAAAGTTTAGAGTTGTTGAGTCAAAGTAGGTTGTAACAATACACTGAGACTTGAACAGAGATGATAGAATGATTTCTCTTTCAGGTGATGTGAGTTCCAGCTCAGGACTCTCGCGACAAGGCAACGAGTGGGAATGTGCCGACTGCGGACATATGTTTACAAGGAAGCACAGTCTCCTTCGACACATCAAACAACGTGTGTATCAACGCAAAGCGGCGTCAATCTCCGGAGGTGAAGTTGATTCTGACGATGACATCTCCTTTCCTTGCGATTTCTGCCCTCTTTCTTTTGATAGTCACTTTCAGCGATCTTCGCACAGACTTCAACACACGCATGCAAATGATCACTACACCAACGGTACCGCTACCATCTCCCTCATTAATGTTTCACATAATAATTTAGTACGCGACTACTGCATGGAGTCCAATACTCAAATAGTAGATTTTCCTGAGTGGCTGCTTCAAAATTCTAACATTATCGAAGCGCTCTTCAACAATTTAGACAATTTTAGAATAAAGGCGCTCATCTACCTTAAACTAAAATATATTAAGATAGATTTTCAAACGGGTCAAGTGACGGAGAGAATACAGTTTCATGTTCCTTCCGCTTCCGCAACCGAAGTTGTAGACTGCGAGTCTTGGCTAAATTTTCACATTCAATGCTTAAAATCAAATGTAGATAAATTCAATCAACGCGACAGCGCTCTCATTTTTGATGGTGTGGACTCAGCCATATTCAAAATTTCACTATTAGAAAGTCATGCAGCTCGAGGTACATTTAAACTACCAAAAACGTTGTATAATAAGAAAGCTGTCATCAATGTCGATTGTAAATCAGTGTTTCAAATATGCAGTCCTATCCATCCTTCACTATAATGATATCAACGCGCACCGAGATCGCACCTATAGCTATAGACAGTGGGAGGATGAACTAGACTTTGAAGGTTGTGATAGTAACAACATGAAAATCAAAGATGTAGAAACGTTCGAAAAACATAATAAGATTAAAATTGTCGTTCACGTGTGGGAGAAGGGGTTGAAGGGTGCCCGCTATAATTCACGTTCAACTTGTTATGAACGTGTAGTCAACCTCTTATTAGTAAAACAAGATGATAGCGAGGACTGGCACTACTGTGGTATTCCCAAAATCTCTCGCTTGTACACTCACTTGGGGCAGTCTAAAAGAGGTGAACATTTTGTATGCGACCGCTGCATCCGCTCCTTTTGGAGTAAAGATAAATTTGAAACTCACTATGAATTGTGCAAGCGAGGTAAATTACAAATGGAACGCATGCCCAAAGATAAAATATTTTCACATAGGGATAATGGTGACGAATTAACTCCCCTGCGTGTCATTTACGCAGACATAGAATGCTACATTGATGATATCATCCACAAGCCAGCAGCCATATCCTGCTATGAAGTATGGCATGACCACTTTAGGAATAGACAAAACAAAATGCATACTTGGCAAGGTGAAGATTGCATTTCAAAATTTCTAGAATTTCTCGATAAAGCTGCTAAATTTCAACAATCATATGATTCACAATTGCAGCGTAAGTCACTACATATGTCAGATGAAGACAAACAAAAATTTGAAAGTTGCACATCCTGTCCTAAATGTCATAAAATGTTTGATGACGATAAAATTAAGAAAGTGCGTGATCATGATCACATCACTGGTAAATTTAGAAACGCCCTCTGCTCCAAATGTAACTTTTCACTGAGGTTGAGACGTCGTGTACTACCCGTCATTTTTCATAACTTTAAGGGCTATGACAGTCATATGCTCATAAAAGGAGGGTTGAGCCAGATGAAATCGTGGCAGTTTAATGTAATAGCACAAACGAGAGAAAAATTCATGGCAATGACAGCAAAAGTAGCAGTAGATAAACTAAAGAAAATAAGACAGTCTTCTTCGAAATAAAATTTTTAGATTCATTCCAATTCATGTCAGCGTCACTAGCTTCTCTCGTTCGTAATCTCAAGTTTCTTCCCCATAGTCAAACTTTGAAGAAACACTATCCAAACTTAACGGATGAAATAATCACTCGCAAAGGAGTCTTTCCTTATGCGTATTTTAGCTCAATGTCTAAACTAAATGAAACAACCCTTCCTTCCATTGACAAATTCCAAAACGATTTGACGGGTGAAGATTGTCCAGTAGAAGATTATGAAAGTAATGGATAAAAGACCGTTCCAGGACACCATAAAATCAAAAAAATTAGTACTTTTAAAAACGACATAAATTTATGAATTTAGTCCCTTTTTCAGGTTTTTAAGACCTAAATTCATGAATTTAGTCCATTCAAAAAGTACCATTTTTTCAAAAAATGGTATTTTTAAAAACAACATAAATTCATGAATTTGAACCCTTTTTCAGGTTATGAAGACCTAAATTCATAAATTTGGGCGTTTTTAAAAATACCCAATTTTTCAAATTTTTCAAAATCTCAAATTTGAGAATTACAATTTTCACCCCCAAAATCATGACCGTTCCAGGACACCGAAAATCATAAAAGTTAAGAATCTCAAATTTGAGAATTACAATTTTCACCCTTAAAATCATGACCGTTCTAGGACACTAAAAATTATAAAAGTTGAGTATCTCAAAATTTGAGAATAACAATTTTCTCGCTTAAATCATGACCGTTCCAGGTCATGTAAAACCGGACACCGAAAATCATAAAAGTTGAGAATTTCAAATTCATGAATTTTATCCATCTTTCAGGTTTTCAAAATACATCATGTGACTAAAAATATTTCTTTAAAAATGGAAGAAACAAAAGTGGAAGGAACTTCAGAAATGGAAGGAACCTCAAGAATATATCCTTCGTTATCATATGAACGTAGTTCTACTTTAATGGACATTGAAAAGATTAACATTGAAAAAATGAATAAAGAAAAACACAAAGATAGAGTAAGGTATATGAAAGATAAGGAATCTCAATTATTATTAAGATTAGAGCATTATAAAAAATTAAGAAAGAGATGGAGTAAAGTTAAGAATGTAACACAAGGAATTGGCATATTCTTAACAATAAGTTTAGGTGCTTTAACAATTGTTATATCTTCAGGTGTTTTAGTAATTCAGTAGTTGCTACAGCTTTAACAGGTACGGGTGTTTTTGCAACTTCACTTGTTACAATGTTAGATAAATCTTTAATAACTAAGAAACGAAAATCATTAAAAACTAAGCATTTACATATTAAAGAAGTCTATGATAAACTACATTACTACTTTCAAAGAGTATGTGATGATAATGTTATTACGTTAGATGAGATTGAAAAATTTGATCAAATAGCTAATGAAGTAAATCAAATATCATTTCAATCACAGACAGAAAAAGTTGATGATAAAAATAAAAATGATGGCAAAATTTCTAGTGATGGTAAAACTTTTAGTGATGATAAAATTTCTACTGAAGAAAATGACAAAATTTTTTTAGAAGAGCTAAAAACTTTATTAAACAAAACTTTATTAAACAAAACTTAATACGAGAAAACTTTAAACGAGAAAACTTTAAACGAGAAAACTTTAAACGAAAAGATTACAAACAACAAAAGCAATAAAAAAATAATTTGTTCAGTAAAATCTTTTTGCTGTATTCCAATGTTACCACAAAATTCAAATATTATATTTTAAAAAATAGATAAAATTAAAGCTGATAATAACAAAAAAATATTATACCACTATGTTGTATATTTTTTATTACTCAGTAAACAAATCTTCGATAACTCTATCATGAATTTTTTTATCAATATTAATTGTAATGAATCCATAATCTTTTGCCCAAGCATTATTACACGATTGTTTAAATTCATCTTTATCTCTTATACATAAATCTCTTAGCAAATCACTTAAGTTTCTTGCATTTATTTCAAATAGTATAAATATATTTGCATTCTTTCTAATAACACTTCCGTCTAATGAATACATACTTTGTGTTAAATAAAATACACTACAGTTATTATGTCTACCTCTTGTGAAATAATTTCTCTGAACTGACTGATTTCTATCATTAACACAATCATCAAAAATTACACAATGTTTCATTGTTTTATCTAGTTTACTAGGATCTTGCATATTACCACTATCATCTATTAGTTGTATCTTTATATGCTTATTTTTATTGGTTTCGACTAATTGACTATTTTCTGCTGCTTCTTCACACCACAAACTTATTTCTTCTTCATATTCAGAATTTTCATATTCTTTGAATAATGAAGCAATTGCTGTTTTTTTAAGATTATTTTCAAATCCATATTTTAAAAATTGATAGATGGGTTGTTCTGCTGTTGTTGTATAAATTATAAGATTGTTATAATCCAAAAAATTTGGAGTCGTTAAAATTTTAAATAATAGATATGTTTTTCCACAACCTGATCTTCCGCAAATAACTGACAAAACTTTATTAGATAAATTTGGATGATGATTAAATTAAATTTTTTTTATTTAAAGACATTTCATTCAATTTTAAAGTAATAAATTCATCCATTATTGAATTAGTGTTTTTTAAAACAAAAAAATAAAAAAAATAAAATTTTAATTTAAGTTTATTTTTTTTATTTTTTGTTTCTAATAATAAGGTTAATAAGATTAATAAGATTAATAATGAAAATGATAAAAAAAATTAAACTTTTCTATTGTAGCGTAAAAGTTTATACCTCTCGAACGGGAGTTTATACCTCCCGAACCAAAAGATCTATCATAATCTCTTCACCTCCAAAATTTATTTCTTGTCCTTTCTCATCAGTGATTCTCATGTTAATGTTGTTAATAGTTTTTCTTGTAATAGGAAAATATATTAGTGTTTGTGGAATTACATTTAATCTATAACCAATTGGTACAGTAAAAGCTGGAAAACTGAATATTAAATTTGATAATTTACCATTTATATATCCTCCTTCAATAATGTCACAATGTACAACAATTGAATTTATTTCAGTTATTTTTGGAATCTTCTCACCTAAATGATAACCTTGACTATAGGTTTGTTTATTAAATCCTAATAGCTTTGACAATGATCTATCATGATTAAAATCAACTTGATGATTTTCGTCTAAAGTAAGAGAAAATTTATTAACTGCCGGTTCAACTGCAAAATGTAATTGTTTCTTATCTTTAAATGGTATACCTAAATGTCTCTTAATTTCATTTGATATTGATTCAACTTCGTAAGAACCAGGAAGAAAAGTTAATATTTTCCATGTTTTGCCTTTATCAGTAGAATATCTAAATTGATCATTCACATCTTTGATAACGTTTTGAATAGTGTTAAATGTAGAGAAACTAGTCAATGCAATTTGATAATTTTTATTTTGTTCCAATGTAGAATGGGTTCTAAATTACAAGTGTGTGATGAAGTAGTTGTTATAATTTTTAACGTCGTACTAAATTTTGATGAACCCAAAATCTCTGTTAGATTTTCTAAATGATTATTAATTTTGTCTAAATCTGCTGAACACATTTTTTAAAATAAAAAAATTAAATAAATATTTTTTTATGAAAAAAGTAAAACAACAACATATTTCAGCTACGGGCGAAGCCCTGGAGGACATCAGAGATGTCCGGTTATACTTTTATAATCCTCTTCATTTAGAATCTTCTTTTCTAACAGTCTTTTCAATATAGCATGAATTTCATTGAAACTAGAATTATGTCCTTCTTTTATTGCAGATATTAAAATATTTAATCTATTTAGTAATTCTTGTGGATCATCTGGTAAAATACAGTTGTTTCAGTTTTCTGTTTTTCAGATAAACCTTTCCCTACTTTAACTCCCGTTGATAATAAATTTTCTAATTGTTTATAACGTCTAAGAGATTTTACTGCACCAACTCTGTGTAACATAGCTTTATATTTTATGAGATCTTCTACAGCATAATTATTTAAATCTGCTCCTCTTAAAAGATTAACAAAATTTCTATCTAAATTAAAAGGAGATTTATCTGGTGAAAAAATTAAACCTCGAAAAGGTTGTGGAAATATTTCTTTTTGTCCGAGATAAAATCTAGGTATTGTTTTTCCATCTATAAATGAGATAGAATGTTCAAATTGCATAGATTTTGGTAATTTCTTATTAATGTTTGATTCTAGTAATCCATAGTCATCTAATATAGTTTTGTGCTCTGGATCTGTTATATCAATTTGTTTATCATTATTTGTACTTTCTTTTTCAAGAGTTTTAAATGGTTTCATAGTTTTCTCAAAATCAGTTTTTACTTGCTCGGTTTGCTGCATTTTTTCAAACATATCAGATTGAATACCAGCTTTTATCATTCTATGTTGAAGATGATTTTCTTTCATAATATTTCTTTGTTTTATTAACTCTTCTAATTGTTTTATTCTTTTAAAATTATCAGCTCTACCTTTATCCATTTTTATATGATAATTTTATATTATTATTTTATGTTATATTATTTTATAATATTTTATATTTTTATATTGTTATATTGTTATATTTAGAAAATAGAAATTAGAAAATTAAAAAGGTAAAGTAGTTATTCCATCAGGTAAAATTTTTCTTTTATCATCAAATGGATCTAATGCTAATTTATGTTCTTCTTTTAAATACATTTTATGTTTCTTTGAATTAAGTCTATAATTATATGCTGTTTTTATTTCATTATTAAATAATGCATTTTTATAATCTTGAAATGTTATTTGATTAGCCACTGATGCCTTTGAAATTCCTTTTAATGTTTTATGTGTTTTAATATTATTAGTTGTATCATAACAGTAACATTTAGATTTTAAAAATATAGCTTCTGTTATGAAATCTTCATTTCCTTCTAATTCATCTTTTACTTTACATAAATCAGAAGGATGAATAATATCTTTTATTTTATTAATTTATTTATCAAGTGAAGAACCATATGTTACTGTTAATTCTAAGAAAATAGAATCGGTATCTGTAAAGTGTAATTTATAGTTTTTGCCATAAGCAGGTGCTAAATAATCATATATAAAACTATACATAAATAGTTTAGCTAATTCTAATATAGTGAAACCAATGAAATTAAACTTATCATGTTTTACAATGCTTCTTCTTAGATGAACAGCACAAAGTTCATCACTGAATCTAGTAGTTCTTTTATATGTAGTTTTCCTTGTTAAATTTTGAAATCTATCTCTATCATAAACTATTTCAATATTTTGTCTATTACGTACATTTTCTAAAGTCTTACCATAAAATGCATTATTCATTAATTTGAAGAAAACGTTTCCAAAATCATCTTTATTTCTTTTAGCTATTTTACGTTTTTCAATATTGAACTCTATATAATTTTTTAACCATTTAGATTTTCTATACTCTAGTTTTCGATGTATTTTGGTGAGAATCATGCCATGATCTAAATACCAATCTAGCATTCTTCCTTCAACAACATACTTTCCTTTATTACCTTGTGTTAACATAAGTTTTTTTGTTGGTCTGTATTTTTTCGGCATTTATAGATTTTTGATAATCTGAAAAATCTTCTATATTGGGAATTTTGTTTTCTGGTCAGAAAGGATAATATTTTGTTGCGTCTTTTATATAATCAGGATATACTAAATCAACTTCATATACATAACCAAAATTATTTTCACCATCATATGTTCTTTGATAATCTAGATTATTACACCATGTCATTTCACCTGTTGGTAATTCTTGTATCATGCAAGAAGAATATAAGCTATTAAAATCATAATATAACAAATAGTTTTCTCTCATGAATTCATCAATTGCTTTTTCACGTTCTACTCCTTCTTGTTTCGTTCGAAAAATTTCTAATATTTTTTCTTTTTCTTCTGGAGATAAAGGTTTCATTATTCCATATTCTTGTGGATTTACTTTCTTATTATAACATTTAACATATCTATTTACCTAAAACTGATGAAACTCCACCTCTAATTCCAGATTCAAAAAATAATAATTTATCATATGTATTTTCTTTATAATGTTTAAGTTTAACATTTGTATGTTTTAATCCTGCTAACCATGTTAAACCTGGTGTAGAATAACAATAACATGGATCTATTCCGTAATATTCTAAACACATGTCACGAAAGTTTTCGAAAAGATCAGCTAGTATTAATACATCTATCTGTAGATATTTCATTGTATAATCATACATTGTTTTACAATTTAACTCTCTCCAATTCTTTTCAGCTTCTGCATAGTCTTCGTCAGATAATTGTGATTGTTTTAATGTTGATTTAAATTTATTTATTGGAGGAAGTTGTTCTTCTTCCATAATTTTATTCACAGAATTAAAATCAGTCTTCGACTGTGAGCCGCAGGCTATATACTCATACGGAAATATTCCTTTTAAAGGTTTTAAATTATATTTATTTAATATTTTACATTGTTCAGATTTCAAAGTTTTTCCCATAACATCTAATGAATAAGGAGTAAAAAATCTAAATGCATCTAAAATTCTAATACAACCTAATTGCATTGAAAAATATTCTTCTTCTTGTTTACATAGTACATTTATTTTTTGTTGTTGTAATTTTTCAGATGAAAATAAATCTTTCATTACTAGATGGAAATCATATTTAGAACCATTGTAGAAATATAAAGGAACAAAGTTATATTTAAATTTATTAGCATTAAGATTACAAGAATTATGTGCTGCACCTCTATATAATCCATTTAGATGATCATGATCTTTTACCTTGACGGCAGAGCCGTCGCTTCGCTTGTCAAGATATCTACCTCTGCCAGTTTTATAATTTTTTGCAAATTCTTTTCCACAGTAATAACAATTTATTTCATCATAAAATTCTTTTCTTTCTTCATCCGTTAATGGTATCATTGGTTTATTTGTTTCAAGCAATTGTGAAAAACGTCCTTGTAATTCTTCTACTTTCTTTGTAAACATTTCTGAACTATCTTCACCATAGTATTGTAAATATTCTGATTTAAATAATTCAGGATAATTTGAATGAATGTACATTCCCCAACATAATGGTTTTTGTTCAAATAAATATTTTTCTTTACTTTGTTCAGTTGAACTTTTTCCAGGTGCACTTCTTTCAGGCGCACTTTTTTCAGAATTATAATTTTCAGAATTATAATTTTCAGAATTATAATTTTCAGAATCGGGTGAAGCCCTGGAACTTTCCGTTTGATTTTGTGTCATATTAACATTATATGCTTCAAAATCACAATAAATAGTAAAGGGTACTTTATTTTTAAAATACCATTTATTATATTCTAATAATCATCTTTAGGGAAAAGTATTTTGAACTGCTTCGTTTTGTTGACAATTTTCCAAATGTCTATTCATTTCTTCTAAAGTTCTAAAACTTGTCATACATTGAAGACAAGGAAAATTTTTATTATCTGAAGTTTTTGTAAATATAGAAACATCTTTACACAATATAAAATGACCCTGATAATATAACATATTCGCTTGTGCTGGTTGTTTTGACTGTTCTAGTTTTTCAAATTCATCTTTACATATTTCATGTGTTTCATTAATTTCTTTTGTAAGATTAAATGTATTTTGATAATAATTTTGATTTAATATTTGTAACTGATAAATATACTCTTTATCATATTGTTCTTTATATTGTTGTAGACATTTTTTTAAAGATTCATTTATTTTTTGATTGGTTTCATTTTCTTCATTATTTAATTCTTTATTATTTTCTTCATTTAATTTTTGAATTGTTTCTATCTTATTTTGATATTTATGGTGATATTCTTGTAGTAACATTTTTGTTTGTTGTTGATAATCTATTTTACATTTTTGTAAACTTTTATTTAAATTTTCTAATTTTTGTTGGTATTCTGAAGATAAAGATGAATATTTGTAATTATAATCATCAGTACGTCCTTTATAATTATTATGATTAATCATTATTGGTGATAGTGTTTTAACAAGTTCAAATTTTTCAGTACATATTATATTTCCTTGGTAAAAAATATTATGATGCATGTAATTTCCTCTATCATTATATACTATTTCTGATTGGCATAAATTTTTATTATTCAAATAAAATTTTTTTTGAATCTGAGTAAAGTGGAGTAATTTTACCAATAGAAACATAATTCACATTTAATTCAAAAACATTTACTTCAATTAAATTTTTATTCTTTTTATGAAACTTTAGTAACCTATTATAATCATATGGAAATTCATCTAAGCCATCAGAAAGATCAAATTCACTTATGTATTCTTCTTTATTGTAATGACTTAGTCTTTCTTTATGATATTTTGCAGGATGTAAATGTGCTATAATACTCCACAGAAAACAATAATCATCTTCATTTTTTATGTTGATTAATTGAGGTGAACTGAAAGGTAAAGGAACATAACTACCACCAGTATTATTTTTATATTTATCAATTACTATTTTCTTAGATATTATTTTAACAAATCTCCAACCAGATTCACGTAACTGGGCTTCAATTATACAATTTTCTAATTTAAGTATCATCGATTCAAATATGGGTTGTATATCATTTACATTATGAATTTCTTGCGAATTTGTAAAATGTCCTTGTGTTATTTCTTCAGGAATTCCATCAGGTCCATTTTTTGTATAAAGTACTTCTACATTCATATAACATTTGAAAGATTTCTTAAATATATTATAAAAGTTGGTTAGAATATCAGAAAAAGTTTTATCGGTTTCATTATATTCAACCGATTCATTAAATAAATATTTTATATCTGTTACGGCTTCATCAAATTCATCTATTTCGTTAAATTCATCAGTATCGCTAAATAAATATTTTATATCTGTTACGGCTTCATCTTCACTATTAAAAAATTTTTTATATTCCGAATGTGAATAATCATCAAACATTTTTTTTAACTTTTATATCAGTAGGCAATGTTTCTAGATAGTTTTTATAACTATTTAATTTTAATATATTTCCTTCATCAACTCGTTCTACATTTTGTAAATGCATTTTACTTTGTAGATGAGATTGATAACTTCTTTTTGTTTGCAATTTTTTTTCACATAAGACACAATAAAATTTTTTCATTTTTTATTTTTTAAAGAAAAAATTTGTGTTTTAGTTTTTTT